>JAQGAU010001998.1:0-17000 GCA_034698045.1 Paramacrobiotus richtersi | reverse complement strand
GCATCGATGAAAGCTGTTATTATCTACTGTTTGCGTCCATACCATTTTTACATTCCAGACAGCTTCGGCGTTCATTGCAGCTTTCTTCATTCAATCAGATCTGGACAGCAAGAAAGTACAACCGAAACTAAAGCCACTGAAAAAACCGGAAGGAAGCGAAGCGACCAAACGATGTACATGTATCTGGCGCTATATCGAATCAAAAATGGTCACTTGAAGTTAGCTGGCTAGTTGTACTGTATTGTCAAATTACGGTGAGAGAATTCACTGTAATTGTCGCTACTTGACATTCCCGTTATTGGCAGTAGCGTTTATGTGTTTTCCCTCTTCCGGGCGCAATCGCAGACTCGCCACCGAAGATCCAACTGGCCAACTACGGTTTTCTGTTCCTGTTGACAGCTAAATCACAGCTTCCTTTCTAAACCGCACGAACAATACTCACTTCAATCGTTAATGGTTTATGATGAAAGCCAAGCATCGAAGCAGCTTTGTAAAATCATGACATGAGTCCCCGTAATCGCATCCCATTAGCGGATCAGTGAAATGACCTTAATAACTGTCCGGAAAAGGCTAAATATCGCTCTGGGCGTTTAAACGTACTGTACATAATATAACTCTTCTGACATGGTTCCAGAAGGACATAACTACTCTTTTGCGTCACCTAAAATCATTTTTGTTACCTGATTAAAACATTTCTTGCGCAATATTATAATTATTTTTCAGTTGATTATATGTACCATAATTTCCAGTAGTAAAGCTTTTCTATCTGTTTAGCATAGTTGCCATTATGTGCACATGAGCAGCTAATCGCATCCACTGGTAATTTGATGAAAAGATGCACGCAGTCTCGATTTGCATAGCTCCAGTTGTAATGACATGGCTGAAATCTTGATTGACCGGAAAATGATGGATGATCCCTCATCCCGATAGCGGTAATTGCGCCTGCCGGCTGCTTAGTGATTCAACATTGTTCAACCCAGATGCAAACAAGCCTCGGCTAATGCACTGGACGTCGCCTAAGCACCGACCACTTCCGTTGCAGTGACGATCGATCCACGGGCAGTACATTTCCGGTGGAAGGAAGTGCATCTACCAGCGGGATACGTGCCTGTTTGTGGCAAGGTCCAGAGAAATGTATCCAAGAGCAATCGTCATAGTTTTAGCGTAGTTGCGGTCAATCGCGATCTGACAACAATATAATAAGCTAGTGTGCTTTTCTGGTTCCTTTTCCGGTGAATCGAGGAGTGTAAATCTGGTTTTATAAACACCAAACACCAGCACCATGATTTATACATTATATACACATACACGTGTGGATACATACATACACGTCGATGTAACTCGTCATCTACACAGAAAAGTGTCTTTTGTGTCATTGTCAAATGTACGTACGATGGACTATAGTCTCGGTACGAGTCAAGAAATCTACAGGAGTAACGAAAGTTTATGTATATCAGCCTTTTCGTGTTGCTGCAGATTAACGTTAATACATGAAACATTTTATGGTAAAGATGCTGTTTTGACAGTCGAGCGATTTGCATGCGGGTGCAATATTCTCATCTTTACTGGCAAGTCCGCATCATAAGGATGCAATTTCCATAAGTAATAGGCCGATAAAGATGGAAATGTAGCGGGACCGATACAATCTGTTGACAGTTGACTTCTCATCAGACGTTAAACAGCGCCCATTCCTGTGCGTCTTGTTGCGCCATGTTATGCGGCGCAATGAGCACTTATCGCGAGTCAAATCCGACATTGTGTAATGACAGTTCTGGACGTCTACCCCTAGGTCGCATGTGGGTTAAACGGGCGATTAATTGCGGATTGCCAAAGAAGGGCAAACGCGCCCTTTCTAGCCAGATAACCGATCTTTCGCAGCGCCAGTTGTTTCCGCTGAAGGCAGGGAGTTCTTACGGGAAACACTTTATAAGTTTTATCTATAATCATTTGGCAGTGTGTTTTCACCGGAAGAAGCAGCGAACGTTTTTAACATGTGTAGAAGTAGGCCTGGTTGGTCAACAGTTCCTGTACGCAGAATTTTAAGATAGTTGCAGTCACGGACACGCTAATTGCATAGCCATGAGTACCGTCACCACAAAACAGATCTGCGAGAGTGAGAGATCAGGGAATACCTGATTTTCGGGCATACACACACGGTTCGTACAATTTCGGAATTATGGGTTTAACGCTGTACCTTTCCATGATATATTACTGTATATGAGCTTTACAGTACATACACACAGTATATAGTAGTTGGGAATCAATGTATCGTTGATTATGGTTCTGTTTGCTCCCACCGGAAGCTAGGAGATATGGAAAGTGGCCGTTGATGGGCTTATGCCAAGAGGACATCCTGTCATATTGTCCGCAAAGTCGTTCATGCCTACTTCCGTCCGCAATGCGTATCACACAGAGCCGATCGAAGCCGGTGATCATACTCGTACAAATACAATTTTTGGCGTTGTAATACCACTGCCACCCAGCGCATGGCTAGCAGTTAAGAGATCAAAACTGATTGTAAATTTTCAGGTGACCAACATTTTGATTTTCTTTGAAGTACCCAAGTTTCTATAGAAATGGTCCTGCAGTATGACTTTGTTGGTTCAATCTGATGTTTAAATTGCATTTCGGTTTGTAGTATCTCGTATAGCCAAAATATGACGTGACACCGTGCATTTTCTTTCGCATGAGGCTTGCGTTTTTTAATTAAATATAATTCCGGACTGGCAAACTGATAAGTCAAAGGAAAAACGATCCCAAACAACCCAGCATAATCGACCGACGTTAAGGGTCTTCGTACGCAGTGAAACCGCACTTCATGGTGCCCGTGTGTCCGTCGCCGTTATTGCGTAATCGATGGTGGTAATCGTTGGAAATTTTTTAACTGCGGTATAATTACGGCAATTAAATTAGTAACTGCTTCTTCGCTTCGGTCACCCGGTGTCCGCTAACGCGAGTGCACTTTCCTACATACGAATACATGCCTTTCGATTGCTCACCGCCCGGGCATGGCGATCGGCCTTGAAGCTAGCATACCGGCGCGCGAACAGCGCTGCTACACACTGGCCGATTACATAACGAAAACAGTTAAAACAGAATGATTAACTATTATTTGTTAATTTTGACAACTGCTGACTGACAATGCAGTCAGATATCTGCTTCGTCGATGGTGCTAGAGATAATATGCGGCTGACTAACTGTTTTTCGCCGGGTAAAACACACAATTCGGACCTCAAAACTGCACATAAACGGCTCGTATCCGGCGGGTATTTGGCGTAGGCGTCCGTCCACATGGGAACTGTAGACCACTCTTCCTCGAATTACGTTTCCAATGGGCAGATCGCTGGTTACGCAATATGTATCGGAATGAGCATAAAAATTAGAGCACATGCGCTACTCACATGGAATTCTGTCAACAATACCGGGGCAAATTTGTTCGCGTTTATTACTCGTTTCGCATGGACAGTTGGGAAATGTTTTTTGGTACTACGACAATGAAAGTCTCTGTTTAATTTTAAGCACTTTTGTAGCACCAAAATATCTGTATCGTACGCGTGCATTTTTTATAAACAGGGCTGAAGCTATTTTCACCAACGAAGCAAATAAAAATTAATAAGAAACTGGAAATACGGCAGCAAGAAAAAAACCAAAGATAATTGTTTATTACATGTATCTAATTTAAACTTAAAACATTTAAAACATATAAACATTTAAAAAAATGACCAATTTATTTATTTGAAGTTTATTTAAACATATTTAAAATTATCAGTCTATCAATTCAAAAAAAATTATTTTTTTTAGGGTTTTCGTAATTAGTGTACAATACCGGATGTGAATAAAAAGTTGAAATAAATTTAACCAAAAAATCAGAAGTGCGTATTACCGTAAAAGATTGTTTCAAAACGCGTTCGTGAATTTTCCAACTGTCAATTGTTTTTTTCGTGTAATAGTCGCCATTAGGACGACATCTACACACACAACTGCCGGCTGCAGAATAATCTTAATAGCTCTGTTAATTGACCTATTCCGACCAAAATAATGCAAACACCAACTGAAATAATTCAATGTAATCAAAAATCGAACAAAAACACCCAATTAATTAGGGCAATAAAAAAGTTAATTAGATCCGTTGAAGGCAGTATCCGCATTTGTATTTGGGATTCAATGCCAGCGAACGTTATGTACATATGTCTGTGAACATTGAGTAATTAATAAATCTCTTAATAGAGCAAACTAGAGCAATTTGCCGGCTCACACAATTGGCCGTTGACTCAAACTATTAGCCGTACGCTATCATAATTCAAATTTAACGAACACTGCCAAAGCTCGATTATATCACACAATGCGTTTAATTGCCGGCTGTCTTAAGGAAGGTTGGATAAATACCGTCTGCACTGTACTACTACCAGTGTCAGTTGCTTTTCTGATCAATTCTTGAGCAGTGTAAACTTAAATTCGCTGTCAAAAGCTTCTTTCATAACGTTGTCAAAAATGAAGACTTTATTTATTCTTGCCATTGTCTTGGGGATTGCTTATGCCACACCCGTAAGTTGTTGAAACTATCGGAGTAGTAGTAAAATCTTTACAAATTTTGACAAGGTCAAACCTAATAGTCAGTAGTTCTTTGCATAATGCTTGAGCTCTTCGGTAGCTTCCGTGACCTATGTGTACTTTATGCTAACATGTTCACTAGTTCATAAATAGACCGTAACACAGACTTTTTCGCACCCTTGCGAGTAATATGAACCTTAAACTTGATAACGGCAAGCTGTCTCTACTTTATTGAATGGTCTGGTGGTTGTTTACTGGAAGCTGTCTTTACCGTGTATCCATTTTGTAAAGGTCAAGCGAGCCGTGAAAGCCCAAAATCCCGGAGTATGGAGCGCTTTGGACAAACTAAGCGGTCGCAACAAGATGAGCAATGAGGACATGTACAACCTGTTTGTCAGCGCCCGCGCTGGCCAAGACTATCCGACCTACAACGCCAACGACATCCCCCAAGGAAGCTTTGACTGCGCTACAATGCCACCTGGCTATTATGCGGACACCGACTTCAAATGTCAAGGTAACTAGTCCAATGCAGTTTCCTTGTCAGTACCTGAACTTGACATTTTTAGTCGTCCGTCGATGTGACGTCAACGGAAACATGAGCTCGTACATTTGCCCGAATATGACCGTGAGTAACTGTTGTTGAGAGCTCGTTGTTCGATCATGTCTTGATGTCGTTGACTGACTGTCTAGCTGTTTAACCAAATCACCCTGGTATGCCACTGGTTCTGGGAAGTTGACTGCAGCCAGGCCAAGAGCTTCTACGACTACAGCAACAGCCGTCTGTACCAAGGAGCCGATGTGCCGCTGCTGGACAACCAGGACAACTACCAGCAATTCGGCCTCGGAGCTCAAGGCCGTGCTGACAACCTCTACACCCTCACTTGGGATGTCAAACCAATCCCTGGCAAAGGCAAAGCCAAAGCATCGAAATAAAATGGACCACCGACAGTTCTGAAAGGAATGGACGTTCCTCTAGTCTGCATTTTTTTATGCTCAGAGATCATTGCATGAAGTGTCATGGGCCGTGTACGTAATGATTTGCGAATAGACAGCCTGTTGCGATATCTAGACCAGCTCGGCTGTAAACGATTAATAACAGAAAACTACACCAACATGCGCGGTGCTATAACGTCAATTCCACAGGTCAAACATATGCAACAAGTTACGGAATTCGGTAGTGGAACAAATCGTCCACAAAAAGTGATGAAGCTTCGCTTGACATGAAACCAGACATACGATCTTTTAATCGCGGAACATTTTGTTCCCTTTATGTTAGGTTTTTGTGCTAGTCGTTTCAAGATAAATACAAAGGTCACGTTCTGGCACTCGCCAGGCGAGATATACACGGTGCCGAGCTAAAGTACCGTACGTGGACCATTCGAGCACGACAGCGAACATACCGCCAGAAACCTTAAATGACAATTTCTCAAAAGCGCGTTAACAAATGCTAATTGAATTTTTAATAGAAAATGTGGTTGAAAACTCGTTGAACAGTATGTGGCTGAAACTAAGGCGCACCGCAAGCATGCTCGCACGGCAATAAGTTAGCTGAGCGGTTGGTTTGTTCGCGTCCACCGCAAGCCGCAAATTACGCTACCGACTTTAAGTACGTCCATAAATATGCAAGAAATGACATTTACATAAGGGTGACAGTTTGAATGAAAAGCGGGTAAACGCGTTCGTCGGTCGAACGTGGTTTTCGATCTACCGGAATCATGTTTACATGTGGACATTAACCGCAAGCCTGCAATGCCTTAGTTCCCCAGATCTTAACGGACTATACTGAATCTCGAAGATTTCTTAAGTTCCGAATGGTCTTCTAGCACATATTCTAAGAAGTAAGAACTGTGGACTACATATTCTAAGAACTGTACGTACACGAATGCCCATACGTATAAAAAAAGTGGCTGTTATACGTCGCAAAGTTTCCATTCAATTTTCATACCGTTCCAAAGGAATCAGATAGTTTAGTCTGCGACAAAGCATTCGTCAGTGTAATTTGAACTTCCAAAGCTATTGAATTTAGTTTCCGTAGATTATTAGAAAAATGATCGCGAATGATCTAGGCGTTTACACGAAACATACAGTACCATGCAAAAACACCAGCTTATGAAACTGATTTTTCTGGGTAGATTTTTGTTCCAGTCCAGCGGGGTTTTCCCGAAATTGTAAAGGATTAAGGTTTTATAACAGTAAACAAATGGAGTTATGTAACAGTAATATATCAACAAGAAAGCAGCATTAAACCGAACTGCGGCATGACAGTTACATAATGAAATGTGGCAAACACCTCTGTATGGAAACGCGGTTTCTGCTGTCTTGAATCATCTATCTTAGCATTCCCGCCGTTCGTTTAACACGGTACGCTGACGTAGATGCGCGACGCTTTAAGAGAGGGCTACAAGACAAATTAGCATCAATCAAGTATATATAGTTTCATCTGCGCATGGCAAGAATCTCCAATTTCGAAACTCCTGCCTGCGCGGGTCCTCTCACTGACCATCATAATTGCGAATGATTTTCTGGTCGAGGCACAGCGCATCAGAAGCGCTTACGTTTTTTAATTCCGCGTGCCAACGGTCTCACGTTCGTAGAGCTGATCAAACAAACTCGGTCCAGAGGAACCATAGAATAGCTAAGAAATAAAAAGTTGATAAAAAACAACGCGTTTTGGTATTATTAGAATACTGGTACTAAAAATTAAACAGTTACAGAAAATGTACCAGGAAGGAATCAGGTTCGATGTTTTGCACATCATTACGACATGACATTCGGCAATCAACAAGCACAAAAAGAGCGAATTTGAATAATCAGGTTTCTAGAAAGTATAAGCAGTTCCAGTTTGAAATTTGTGGATCATGAGGAAATGTCGGCTTGTACTGCCCTACGCGCAACAGTCTGGGTATGCGATGTTCTTCTTGCGCTCCTCCTATCAGGATTTGAAGAAGATGGATTGTTCTTCAAACCAAACGTAAGATTGTTCATGTCCGATCAATGATTACAAAGATATCCAACAAAATAACCAGGGAAACTATAAGCGCTCCCCCTGGTGGACTGGTTAGTTCTGTTAGGTAGGCAGATAGTTTTGCTGATCGAACTCCTTGACTTCTTGTTTTTTTGATATTCTTTTCTTAGTACTGTATTGCATGTTCTTTTTATGCAATTGAAATAAAATTGCATTTAGCATACCAGCCAATGGTGTATTAATTAATCAGCCTATGCAACATGGTAGCCTTCCTAACAGCGTTCTGAATCAACTACGGTACCTCGGAGATCGAACAGCACAGCCGCCATCCGAAATATCAAAAAATATTTCGAACTCGACCAAAAACGGTCAATTAAATTTCTGTAATGAAAGCTTAATCAGGCCTGAAGGCACTGATATCCGCAATATTTTGCATTTGTGCTTGCAAGTTCAATGCCGGCGAACGCTATGTACTGTCCGTGACCATAAAAACGTTTTTTCAACCCTTATTAGAGAAATTCGCCGGCTCACTCAATAGGCCGTTGTCTAAGTGATTAACCGTGCTATTATATTTTAAACTGCACGATCATTTAGTGCCAAAGCTCGTTATATCACACAATACCCGTACCGTTGACAAAATTAATGACCGCGGCATTATTACAGAAATTTGGATAAATACCGGCCTTGTGGACTGTTTTCAATGTCAGTCGCTTTCTGATCAAACTGAAGCACTTTAACTCTTCAATCGCTGTCAACAGCTTCTGTTTTAACGTTGTCAGAATGAAGGCTTTATTTATCATTGCGGTTGTATTGGGGACGTCTTATGCCACACCGGTAAGGCACAGAAACATTAGAATAATCTTTATACAGTCGATAGTTCTTTGCATAAGGCGTGAGCCCACATTCTCGATAGCTTCCGTGACCTCGGCCGCTGCACTGTATAAGTGAAGCTATACGACCTGATTCCTTTGTTAATGGAAACTGACTGTGTTTTGCAATAATTTTTTAAAGGTTAAGCGAGCCGTGAAAGCCCAAAATCCCGGAGTATGGAGCGCTTTGGACCAACTGAGTGGTCGTAACAAGATGAGCAATGAGGACATGTACAACCTGTTTGTCAGCGCCCGCGCCGGCCAGGACTACCCGACCTACAACGCCAACGACATTCCACAAGGAAGCTTCGACTGCTCCACCGTGTCACCCGGTTATTACGCCGATACCGAGTTCAAGTGTCAAGGTAAGGCGTAGAAAAATGTCGATCCCGGACGGATTTTAGCATTAGACTGATTCTTATAGTTGTTCGCCGGTGTGATATCAACGGAAACCAGACCTCGTACATTTGCCCGAATATGACTGTGAGTACCATTCTTACTTTAGTGCTGATACATTTATTTAAAATTCGAAACGTAACCTGCGTGCATTATTGCATAAATAGGTTCTGCACGTTAACATGTAACAACGGATAAAAAGTAATTTACATCCATGCATTAATTAAGATATGTCGTTTGTGCAGTTGTTCAACCAAATCACGCTGGTGTGCCACTGGTTCTGGGAAGTTGACTGCAACCAGGCCAAAAACTTTTACGACTACAGCAACAGTCGTCTGTACCAAGGCGCCAATGTGCCGTTACTCGATGACCAGGACAATTACCAGCAATTCGGCCTTGGAGCTCAAGGACGGTCTGATAACCTCTACACCCTCACCTGGGATGTCCGGCCAATCCCCAGCAAAGTCAAAGGAGCAAAATAAACTGCGACAATAATTTCTGAAATGAATATATTGGCTTTTCCTCTGGTCGGCATTTTTTTTGCTCACATCGATCATCGCAGGAAGTGCCATGGGCAGTGTGTACGTAACGAAGTTTGAATATACAGCCTGTTTTAGACTGGCTGGGGGTTGCTAACAAAAATTAAAAACCACACCCATTCGTGGAACGCCTAGGACAAGCGAATGTACAAACCAGAGAAGCCACTAGTTGAGTTCAGATTTCAGATGTGTTCAGATCTTCCATAAGCGGTACAAGAAATCCTTCCTGATATAGTGAAATTGAACCAAGTGCACGGTGGTTCCAGTACGAATAAGCTCTTAATGTGTGGCTTAAAAACTGGAAAACGTCGTCCCTTTAATTAGCGTACTTTGCGCCACTTTTCCAACTATCCCGAGACGGGTACTAAGTATTTAATACAACGAAAACGTACTGGATCGCTCGCCTGGCGTCTTCCCCCAATACTTCCCCCAACCGCACAGATGGTCGAACTGCACGAGAGCACCATTTCGACACTGCCCCAAACAAAGGAGAAATTAAGGTAACAATGTTTTACGTATAACTAATGTGCTATCAGACTCCCATATAACCTAACAAATAACTCCCGGCTGGCTTAACTCGTCGCTTTTATAGCGAATTACGAGTGATCGTTCAGTCGAATAATGGAATCGATCAATACACCAAGAATGAAAACGGTGTTTACGCCCAACACCGAATCGGCAGGTTGACATTTGTTGACACCACCGGCAATTGCAACGCAACGTTATTTGACGACGTCATTGAACGACACGAATACGCCTCCCTGAAACCTGGAGACGTAAGCGTAGCGCCTGTATTGTATTACATACATTACAGTAACCTGCACAATTTGGTTACTAGGCCTTGAAACTTTTGAACGCTACCACAGCGGCACCTCAGCGCAACGTGGCCGGAATGGCGAAGGACAATCGATTTTCTGCAACCTATCATGCCACCGTTAGGATCGATATGTCGACACTGATCGAAAAACTTCCACACTGGGAACCCAAGCTTCCACCTTATATCACCGTAAAGGAAGCTATCACCTACACAGACAGGAACCTGCCATTTAGTGAGTTATCGGGCTGAATAACAGTTAAATGTTTACAACAGTGACTTTACAGACGAAAACATAATTTAAAACATAAAACTTTCAAATAGATATCGTAGCAATGGTCGAGGACATCACAGCATTCGACAGTGCCACAGGAACCAAAACTATGTCTTTGCGCGACCACACAACAGACAGCAATATCCGGCTGATTATCCCTAAACAGTATGTAAGTATCCCATGTCCCATTCAGCGTATTGTCTGTTCAGTAAGACAGTAACCTCGTAACATATGCTCGCGTCTTGCGTCAAATTCAGACACACCTCGTCTGCAACAGGAATACTCTTATATAATAATAATTATGTACAAATAATATATCAAGTGTGCTGAAAGCGACAAAATCATACTATAGAATCGTTGCCGTTCATGAGTCGTCTTGAATTACCCATAGCTTGCTGTATGGTAAAACAACTGTACATTATAACAGTTTTCATAACGACGGTCCCATGTTGATCCATTTTCAAAACCATTATATCCAGCCGCTCCGTTTAAGATTAAATTCCTTTTATTACTTATCGTTTAACTTAATACGCGGCACATAATTTACTTGCTCTTTTATGTCAATATTTAGACGTTTCCGATGACCATGGATAACTGTTTTGGACGCATCATTTTTTTTGCCAACATCATTAAAGATTCCCAACAGTTCACCATAATTCCCCATCAAACCTATTACTGGTTTACCCGCCAAGATATTGGTCAACCCATTTACAATCATTACGTGCAGCAAGGATTCACCGCTATTACTGCAATTGACTTTATACCAACCGTCACAGAACCGCCGCCAATCACAACAGTCGAAGAAGAACTGACCGATCAGTCCAAAGGCTCTACGAAGAAACCGAGAGCGAAACGGAGCCTTGCCCTTAACCGAAGGAAAGCAACGATAGCCGTCTCTGAAACCGAAACCGAAACCGAACAGCAAGACGCAGGGATGGCGACCAAATCTCCGAAAACACGTCGCAACAACAAGAAAAGGGCAACGCAGTCAAAGACAACTGAACCCACTGATGACGACACCGCGAATATCCAAGAAATCACGCGCATCAACAAAACCAGAACATCGAAATCAGCTACTCCGGGTGACGATTCGAAATTACAAATTAACAACTGTTTCAAAATTACACACATGTTTACAAATTAAAATCACCGTTTTACTAGCTTACTGACGCCATTACATCCGAAAGGTCAATAGTATTATTACATTTAATTTCCATTTCATTACATTTAAGTTCCCTTAACTTTTACTTTTTTTTCCTCAATATAAATCAATAACTTCAATTTCTGTCGTTAAATCTTCGTGCTCTACTTTACCCAACACGCAATACGTATTATTTTCCAACACATATTACTTTTCTCCATTAGTTTTACAGTCTGGGCAGTGGCGAGTGTACGTGTGGGTATAGCATCAACAGTCTCTGAGCCTATGATTATTACTAGCAAGTACACTCATTACTTGACCAAACTGTAAAGAAGAAAGGACAAATTGAACAGGAACCAGTTACGAATTGTCATTTCGAATCGTCCATTGGCAGCTAAACGATCGATTACGCGAGCAACGATTATACCACCTTCCACATCCAAACGAGCACGGAAGGAACCCACACCATCTCCGAGCCTTTTTTCCAACACTACGGAAATCTCCAGCCTAGAATCCGCAGATGCCAGTACGACTACTTCCGAAGAATCAGAGCCAGCGCCTCGTCCAGCCACGCGACGCCAAGCAAATAAACGAAAGTAACACACAATATGTTTGATTTTTGGCAGTTTCTTTGTGTCAAATAAATGTGCATTTGCCGAATAAAACTATGAATATCGACTGCTGAAATTGAACTACAGTGTTCACAATACTACCCGAGAGATTATCAAGCCATCCCAAGCAATTAGAACAGATCGTCCTACAAACAAATAGATAACACAAACTTAATACCGTAATACCACACTTACTGCAAATAGCACATAACAATCATGATGACACTTATTCCAACCGTCCAATCACTTTAAAACCGGTACCCCAAGGCTCGCGACGCGGAGCGTCGCTGTGGCTTGTAACTACCATAATTAATTATGTACTAACTACCATTACGGACGGTGGCTGATTAATGAGGGACAGATGGGGATGAAACCTGGGCAAAAAAGGTGGATTCATTCATTCGGACAGTTGTTCGAAGTGCGAACGTATACCGGCTGTTCATGAATCACGATCATTCGAATCCATGTCTGCAATTACAGTTTAATTTTCTGTTGGGATAATATTAGCAGAATCGTCCCGGAATCAAGATGTGGAACCATGTATTATACAGATTTATAAAAAAAACTGAGTTGCAAATGTGTCTTCGAATGCCGTGACAACAGGTTTTTTTTACAAGACTCGATTCAGAAATTCCAGCAGTCTGTACATTGTGAACAATAGTGAACTGCATAAGAGTTTTCTCAGTCTGGATTTACTGACCTTTAACACCACCGGTAGTATCACCACCGAAAATCTAAATGTGATTATCTTAAGCTCGAACAACAACGGTCAATTAATTTCTACAGACACAGTCACACAGCTTACAATTGTTAATTAGCCCGGTAGACATCAATATCCGCAATAAATCACGTTTGTAATTTGAAGGTTCATTGCCAGCGAACGTTATATGCGGTCCGTAACCACCGGAAAATCATTTCAACCCTTAATAGAGCACATTTGCCGGTCACACGATTGGTCGCTGACTGAATTTTCAAACCCTGCTGCCATAAATTAAAATTAACGAACATTCTGCCAAACGCTATGTTATATCACAACGTAACTTAATTACCGGCTGCAATTACAGAAGGTTGGATAAATACCGTCTAGATCACACCGGAACAGTGTGCAGTTTCATCGTCTACCGAAAACTTCTTTCACAACGTTGCCAAAATGAAGACTTTATTTGTTCTTGCCATTGTCTTGGGGATTTCATATGCCACGCCGGTGAGTTTCGGAAACAGTCAGCGTCGTAGTTAATCTGTACAAATACTGAAAATGTTAAACTATGCTGTGAATAGTTCTTTGCATACCGCATGACCCTTCTCGCGCTGTCTTCGTTGCGTGTTACAAAAAACTGCATCTGATTAGAACTATTGGTCAACAAAATTTGGCTTCACCGTGTAATTATTGTGTAAAGGTCAAGCGAGCCGTGAAAGCCCAGAATCCCGGAGTATGGAGCGCGTTGGACAAACTGAGTGGGCGGAACAAGCTGACCAATGAGGACATGTACAATCTTTTTGTCAGCGCACGCGCCGGCCAAGACTACCCGACCTACAACGCCAACGACATTGCTCAAGGAAGCTTTGACTGCGCCACCATGCCACCCGGTTATTATGCCGACACCGACTTCAAATGCCAAGGTAAATAGTCCAACGCAGTTTCCTTGTCAGGACCTGAACTTGACTGTCTTTCTGTAGTCGTCCGTCGATGTGACGTCAATGGAAACATGAGCTCGTACATTTGCCCAAATATGACCGTGAGTAGCTGTCACTGAGAGCTCGTTGTCGATCATGTCTTTATGTCGTTGACTGATTGTGTATAGCTGTTCAACCAAATCACCCTGGTGTGCCACTGGTTCTGGGAAGTTGACTGCAATCAGGCCAAGAACTTTTACGACTACAGCAACAGCCGTCTGTATCAAGGCGCCAATGTGCCGCTGCTCGATGACCAGGACAACTACCAGCAATTTGGCCTTGGAGCTCAAGGACGGTCTGACAACCTCTACACTCTCACCTGGGATGTCCGGCCAATCCCCGGCAAAGCCAAAGGAGCAAAATAAACTGCACCACTGGAAATTTGGAAACGAATTTACTTTAGTCTGCATTTTTTTGTGCTCAAAGCGGTCATTGCATGAAGTGTCAATTGCGGCGTACGTAATGACATGTGGATATATGTATAGTCTGTTGCCATATCTACGATAGAACAGCGCGGTTGTGAATGGCTGAAAATTAAAATAACACCTATCGCAGAATAGATGGTGGCTATTTGTAGTAAAAAAACTTGTAAAAAACTTGCAAAAAAGCTTGCACAAAAATAAGACCAGATTCACTTCTTGGCCCTGCACCAGCGCATCGACCGAGTCGTTGGCAGGAAAGGGACGTTTAAGCTGGGACAGCGCTGACTTCGTCCATGTATCCCATGTAGGTCGAACTGATTTTGATCATGCGATACGGTTAGATCGTGGTGCGAGAGGTTTGAGCGTATGGATAGGCCAACGGGCAGATTACTTTCGGGCCGGAAAATCCATTCAGGCGACCGCCCGCGTATCAAACATCGCATGAACTTGGTTGTAAATGTAAAAGACATCAGGGTCGTCTTGTAGTTCAGAGCTGGAGCCGAGTAAACGGTTGCCATCTCCGAAACTAGCAAATGTGAAATGACATTTCTGCGACGGCCGTGATTGTACGAGTGTAACCAAACAATTTTAAAATACGTTTTCCGCTGCTATATGGCGCAGAAATTTTTTAATCAGAAAAGCTCTCGTAAGGTGCGAGACAAACACATAGTCAATAATTTGATTATTCTATGAAAAAATTCCGAAGTTCTCACGAATTGTTTTATATTTTTTTAATTTTAAAATTTAAAAGCATTTTTGAAACAATCCCTTCAAGAAGTGCCAGCACTTCTTAGTTCATAACATGCACACATCCAGTGGTATGTGTACAAATTCATTTTGTAAGCAGATTTCATTTTCCAGGCCTTTCAGGCGCATCTCCATAGTGAATTCGCCAATTTTCTTCTTCGCCTTTGCGTTAATTTCGCTGGTCGTCTCAGATTGCAGTGCGTGGTGTTATCCGTGACCTGCGTGATGGCGTGTCTCAGTTGATTTTCGGTTTGGCGCAAGCATCGTCCGTCCGCATAAGTGCTTCCACTGCGGCACTCTGGTCCAGGAAATCGGTCAGCATGGATTGTACTGTTTGCACAGTACGGGAACATAGCCACGACACTGTGAAATGAACGAAATCGTGGAACAAGCTCTCAAGTCTGCCGGGTTTTTTGTGAGCTGGAGTCTGTGGGATGAATAGAAAGAGCGGTAGAAGTCCTGATGGAGCAACTTTAGTGCCTGTTTAGGATGGTCAATACGTTGTGTGACATGCTACGTGCTCTTGTACGGTGGCATCATCGCATGTGGATGGTTCGTCAAGGAAAGCTGACACGGTAGCGCGTAATCGGGAGACAGCAAAGAAGAATCACTACAATTTTTTTCGAGCTCCGTATTCTTCCCTTTTTGCAACAACAAAAAAGAGAGAAATTAATGTAGACGTATAACAAATTTCAGAGATGTCCACGAATTCCGAGACAGAGTCATTTCTTGAATCGATACAAAAAAGTCTATAGTCTGTACAAGATGCTGTGGATTATGGAGCGCGAGGCCCGTCAAAAGGGAAACAACTCTTTAAAGACTCACGCCAACCTTTAAAGACTAACGTCTTTTAAGATTAGTGTTAGTCTCTAAAGATGTTCTTTAATTTGAAGAGAAGATCTTTCTGTACAATCCGGATTGCTTAAAGATCCTTTGGCTTCTTTAAAGAATAAGAGGGAGTCTTTAAACACTTCACCCAGAACTTTAAGGAAACTGTAGTCTTTAAACAGTTGTAACCTTTTGACGGGCCTCGCGCGCCATAGCGGATTGCCTAACAGTGTTCTCTTAGTCTGACTTTTTAATCGACCGACGCAATCACTCGCCGAAGTATCAAAATGTAATGTGATCATTTAAGGCTCGAACAAAAACGGTCAATTAATTTTTACGATAAAAGGTTAATTAGCTCATAGAGACACTAATACCCGCAATAAGTCATGTTAGCATTTGCAGGTTCATTGCCGGCGAACGTTATGTGCTGTCCATAACCACTTAAAATCATTTCAGTTCTTAACAAAACAAATTTGCCGGTCATACGATTGGCCGTTGACTAAATTCGTAAACCCTGTTGACATACCTACGTTAAATATAACGAACATCCTGCCAAACGCTCGATTATGTCACATTGTAACTTAATTACCGGCAGCAATTACAAAAGTCTGGATAAATACCGCCTTAATCACACTGAAGCGTGCAGTGAAAAGTTTCATTGTCTCTCGAAAACTTTTGTCCATAACACTGCCAAAATGAAGACTTTATTTATCATTGCCTTTGTTGTGGGGATTTCGTATGCCAAGCTTCGACTGCGCTACCATGCCTCCCGTCTTGAAAAAGGACATAAAATATCGTGCGCCTTATGCGGGAAGTACGGCGTGCCCAGTATGAACTTGATTTCCTTATACAGTCGTCAGTCGTCCGTAGATATGTGGCATAATAAACAAACTTTGCCTTTAAACGAATACCTTGCGTTCCCAATCGGTTCCTGTAGGTAGCTTATTTGCACCGTCTTTTCAACTATATCAAGCTGACAGATACAAACAAGGTACTCGCTTACCGAGACATACGGTGCTGAGGAAAACTTCTGTGTACCAGCGGAAACTTTGTCAAGTCAGATTAGCACACAGCGCGTTGGCTATAGCTTTAATTAAGGGAACAGGCAGTGATGTAAGCAGCAGTTTCGGTGGGTTCCGAATTTCAACTGTTTCTTTCACCTTGCGCAC
>JAQGAU010001997.1:0-17000 GCA_034698045.1 Paramacrobiotus richtersi | reverse complement strand
TCCGGACCGGTGATGCTCGGCGTCTCACCCTTCCCCGTCCACCATCCCATCAATAAGCCCATGAATGCGCGCAAATATCCCTGCAAAATGTGCTCCCAGGTACGCGTAAGTACATGCCGGTCTATCTGTTTATTTATTATTTATTTTATGTATTTATTTCATTGATTTACTAGTTTATTTTATATTTTTTTTTAGGTATTATTGTAATGCATTCTTTTATTATAAAATTATTTCCATTTATTTATTTATTTATTTATTTCTTATTTTATATATTTGTTTTATGTAATTTAATTGATTATTCGGTATTTATTCATTAAGTATTATAAAATTGTTTTCGTTTAATCATAAATTGTTTGTTTCTTATTCGTTGTGCAAGAATGAGAAAATTTTCAATGTTTGTTGATGTTGCTTTACGGACAGACTTTTCTTTAGCAACTGAAAAGTTTCATTACTTAAATAGTAATGGGAATTCAGCCTTTTTATACCTTCCTTTTTTTACGGTAAATAACGTTTTCATAAAAGTTTTATAGAAATTTTTCTCATTTTTATACCGGAAGCGTGCGAAAGGTCATTTCCGGTGAAAAGGTCACGTTTAACCTTTCCTCTCCTTTTCCGGTGCGCCTGACGTCTCGTGTAACGGTGCATTGTTGACCTTTTTTTCTTCGGTTTTTATCTGACCGCCGTTATCAGCGACAGGTTGTTGGTGTTGTTAAAACTACGGTTCTTTTGATTGGTTATATGTTTTATCATCCCAGACGGCTTTTTGCCCGGGTAAAAACTCGGCTTTTCATTCTGAGCTGTGTGTTGGAAAAAATCCCGTGATGCATAATCAGAACAGGTGTTCCGCTCGTGTTTTATGAATGGACGTTGTGACTGAATGAAGAAGTCAAAAGTGAATGACAATTTTAACTTTTTTTCCGGAACTAGTCTTCACTTTTTAACATCTATATTAGACTATATAATTTATTTTAATTATTCCGCAGATAAATTAGGTAATCAAATTTGTGTATATTTGTTATAAGAATTTACATGAACAATTCTTTATTATTTTTGAACAACAGTTTTTATTCTTGAGACTATATTTATCAAATATGTCAATTTATTATATTTATGATGATTTAATTCATAATATAATATTTCTATTTTCACATATAACTTAAAAAACTGTATAAATTTATACAGAATTTCATCTGTACTTAATATGTTAATTCATAACATTCTTAGAACGTTTCTAATCTAATTTATTTTAAATATCTTTTTCAGTTATTATGGGGTTGGCATAAGCTCGCAAAACATTCAATAAAACATTTAATATTTGATGTATTAATTCATAACATTTTTATGAAATTTATAATCTAATCTGTAATTTATTTCAAAATAGTTTTTTAACTCTCGGGTCGGCATAGGCCTGTAAAACATTAAATCCCGCCCACTTTCTCAGTGAAAACAATTGCGATATTTCGCAGTAAGCTGCCGCTGTTGTGCGGCCTTGCTGCATGTGCAAAGGTCATGCGTGGCGGCATGCAAGGTTGCGGTGCAGGTTGGTGTGTGTGAGTGTGTTTGGCGTTCCAACAGGTTTTTCACTCATCCATGTGCATCCACGCTGACGTTCGTGGCCATGGATGAGGAACAGTGCAACGGTTCTTAAAAGCTACAGTCATAACCAACGAACATTCAACCACCGCGTCTGCGGGCGGAAAAGACATTTTCCGAGTAGATTGTTTTGCCAATTCAACCGGAAATTAATCCATTAGTCCTTCCTCTTCGTTTTTTTAATATTAGTCGTTTGATGGTACTTTGAATGGGAAAGTTGGACAGATTCATTGGCACAGAACTGGCGTAAAATTCCATTTCTCATCTTCCGGATTTTTTGTTTTCAACTGAATTCTCGTTATAGGATTTTTCCTGCAATTTTAAATTAATATTATTCAGTTGTATTCATTCATTGAACTTCTGTTTCAAGCTGTATCATGATGATAATGCTATTAGAAAAGTGACCTTTCGCGAAATGACAATTTAGGAATTTGTTGACTTTATCGGGAACTTAACTCATTCAACACAAAGAACACTTTGTTCACAACGACGATTTTCATTACAACTTGCGCAGTGTGTGGGAAACTCCAAGTGAACCGGTGGGCGACGAGAATTTCCCGATTCACATTTGCGCGCACAGACATAAAGCGCAGTGATGCAGAAAATGATCAGTGTTCGTATTCCGCGCCACTCTCAGTTTGTCGGCTGCGCATCAGCGGCTATTTGGAGCAGAGTCAAGAAACAAGAAAGCTGATACGTATTTCCACAGGAAAGTTACTCGTGTACTCGTTCAACCGGCCGTGGATGGTTTTCCGTAAAGGTCACCAGATCAGCCGGTTATGTTGTTCGGCGAATGAACTTTGGTTACTCAAGATGAAACCGTTTTTGTACTGTAGCGTGATTTGCATGTGGTTACGTAATATTGTCACGCAACGTTAACAAGACTGGTAATCTAACCTACCAGAAATTTAAAGTGAGGGTACTCATCAGATCTTTGTTTTCTCTGCAAGATGAAGTGTTAATAATCCGATAAGCTTGCAGTTGCTTGGAATGGACATTTTGCAAAATAACCAATAAAAAGTATTATTTTTTGAATATATGGAAAATTTCGGAAATTAATGATAGTTTATGTTGTAAGCAGAATATTGGTAGTAGAAAGAGGGACCGCCCTTTTTCGGCAGTTACCTTTAACAATGGTCTAGTAACGACCGCTTCTTTGTGTACTTTCTTGTCGCACTGCAAACCGCCCGTACATGGCAGTACCGTTTCGCAAACCTGTCTTTCTTGTTCTATAGATCTTTGAGTCTAAAACGGAATACCAGATGCACATCCAGTCGCACATGCGCGAACCCAAACCGTACAAGTGCTCGCAGTGCTCCAAGTCCTTCGCCAACTCCTCCTACTTGTCACAGCACATGCGCATCCATCTGGGCATCAAGCCCTACCACTGCGACATCTGCAAGAAGAAGTTTACGCAGTTGTCGCATCTGCAGCAGCACATTCGCACCCACACCGGGGATAAGCCGTACAAGTGCCACCATCCTGGATGCCACAAGGCCTTCTCGCAGTTGTCCAATCTGCAGAGCCATTCGCGGTGCCATCAGACGGATAAACCGCACAAGTGTAACAGCTGCTACAAGTGTTTCTACGATGAGGTTAGGACGACAAGTTTATGTAACACTTGATCTGTTTATTCTATGTTTTCGTTGATGCTGCTATTGTTATTTTTTGTAAAGTTTGTGGTCAAAGTTAAACTGTTGTGTTGTTGATAGATAAGCCTACAGGAGCACATTCCCAAACACAAGGACTCGAAGCATTTAAAGACCCACATCTGTAGTTTCTGCGGGAAGAGCTACACACAGGAGACGTACTTGGCGCGGCACATGGCTAAACACTCAGACAAGCTGCACCAACAGCACGCTATGGGCGTGGCTAACGGGAACGAGAAGCAGCAGCGACACGCGGCCGCTGTCCAAGCGTTGGCCAATGCGGCTAATACGCGCAGTGCAAGTACGGTGACCTTTCAGTTAAATGCATGGTTTCTGTCGATACAATGCGCTTTCTATCACTTTGCAGACGACCTGTACTGGCCCAAACAGGAAGCCAGCCTGGACATGTCCGGCCTTCCGGGTTACGCCCACTCCCGTCTCCCCATGTCCGAGGATCTCTACAACCCCATCACAGCCTCCTACACCCCCTACTACCCCGCCAACCTCTCCCACTACACGTCCCCCCTCACCCCGGCCACGCCCTATGACCCGATGTGCCCCGCCCCTAACAACAAGTCCTTTGCTTCGCGCGGGAACCTGTACTACGCGGATCCCTACTCGATGAAGAGCCATGTGGACGGAAAGGGCATGAACGGGCACAACGAGCAGTTTGGGTATAATACCTTCCAGATGCGCGGTTTCGGCATGAACGGGATGCCGACCATGCTCAGTGAGGGCGGGACAACCGGGGAAGGGGGACGGAAGGATGCGCTGAAGCCACGGTTCTGAGTTGGCTGTTATATATGGAATGGGATTGGAATGGAGTGTTGGGGTTTTGTTGGGCGTGGTTTCGGTCTGATTCTCATCTGGGTCATCTCCTTTTCATCCGCTCTTTTTGGTCTCTTTTTTATATCAATCGTTTTTAAATTGTAGTTGAAGTGAGACAATTGTTTTTGGAGTAACAAGTTCCCACCGAGCGAAATGTGGCAGGTTGCTGTGTGCCTGGATTTAGAAAGCAAAAGAATCTGATGCAGTTGGAAGCCAGATTTCATTGCTATTAAGGCTCAACATCATACAGAATCAGCGGGCTTTACATAAGCTATCCGCTAAGCTATATAGTACATCGTGTCCGACATGCACACTCTTCGCCATTAAGATTGTATACCTCGCTGTGGAAAACCGTGGTACGTGTGAGGTAATTGATTTTCTGCCAAGCTTGAGCGTCATGTGACGAAGAGGAACAACGGGTGTTCTCTTTCTGTATAAAGGCTGGACATATCTCCATGCTGTAAAGATCCGGCGGCACCCTATCACTGATTAAATATGGTTTTTATCAACTCCACCTGCATGTTTACGTAGTGGAGCGTGTGATGCTATAATGAAATAAATGCATTGGAAGTGTTTGCGATTTCACCTACATCTCGGCGTGAATAACCCACTTGAGCGCACGTTCCCTTTATATCCAGTGACTAATTTCGCTGCACTACGCTTCTGAATTTCTGAATTTTCCGAATTTGAAATAATTTTAATTGGTTCTCGTGCTATACCGTTAGCTACACACTCGCAGTAACTTGCGGAAAAACTGTACACTTATGTTAATTTCCTTCTTTTCATGTGCGTGATAACTGAAGATCATTGTTGCCAATCTACTATAGTTATGTTGCAACAATGGAAATTTGCGTTCTATATTCAGTAGGTAATAATTAGCTCATCATGCTTCCACTACATAAGAACATTGTTACAAAGCACGAATGTTTTTTCGGTAAATGTTCTCTAAAAAAATGTAGATCAAAACAATCTGCCGTTTAGAAATGCAGCAACTGGAGATACAGTTCTGTTAAATTTTGTAAAGTGATTTTGTGTTCAGTCACATACGTAAAGTATTGTGGAGAGCAGAATTGTATTACGGTAAGGTCAGTGCAGAAATTGCGCCATCTACAACCATTCTTTTTTAGAATTTTCAGATAAGTTTTAGAAATCTGCTGAGACGCTATTTTACAAACTAGTACCCCGGTGAAACCCTGCTGCATATTGAGATTCTTGTAGAAGAAAATTTGTTTGGTGAGTGTTACAGAAAAAATGTAGTTGAAACCAAAAGAATCTGAAACGTAGAAACGTAGTGTAGAGCTCGAGATAGAAATAATGGAATAACAATAAAGTAATAATGTAATAATAATAATAGTAATATGAGCGCTTACGTGAAACGGCCAAAAAGGGTTCAATTCTGTGCAAGCGCTGTTACTGAGACCGATGGGGGACGAAACGTCAATAACGTCGCCACGCCTGTGTGAATATTCTACGATTTCAGTGCTCTGGAAGGCGCGTACACAGAAAACGCTTCAGCCAATGCCGGTACAGTACTACGCCTGGTACTTTAAACCGTGTTCTTCGTGTTGTCCCATTTCTTCTGTTCGCTCAGTTAGTGCCCGCATGTTCCCCAGTAGTTCATAGGAGTATAATGAACCGTGATCACAAGCAGTTGTAGAATTTTTCTTTATGCAGTTCTTGAGAACGCATGCAATTGTGGAGCTGGACTTGACGGATACGTAACCTAGCGGGAATACTAATTTACGTACGAGTACAATATCCTCCTAGTCTGGCTTTGCCATTAATCTATTCTATCACTGAAGGCAGAATCAATAATCTGCCAGCCCAGAAAATGATACTACCGCACATATCCAGACCTGCTTTAGACAGCAGCTACCGCGGTTCAAACAGGTGTGGATGTCCGCGGCAGTAATGCCAACAAACACTCCTTTTTAGCGGCTTTATTTGATTTCCCGAAAGATACTCGGAATTCGTTCCAACTTACATCGAATTGGTATTGAACTATTTGATATTTATACCCGTATTAATATATGTGGACGATAAATGCGTAGGCATTTGAGTGCGGAGCGGAAATGTAATCCATTTTAATGCACGAAAGTAAAGTACTCTTGTTGCTTCGCGCGGCTAGAAACTATATATCCCATTCCTCGTATTACTGGAAATCCCCGGCAAAGGTCACGAAGACATGGTGCAAAAAGGCAATCTTCTGAAGGAACGACGAAGCAGAGGGTGTCGACACTAATACTAATATATTAATATTAATGTCGACAATCTCAGTTTCGTTTTCATCCGCTCTTTTTCGTCTCTTTTTTATATCAACGGCTGTAACATGTGGTTGAATTTGGGCAATTGGTTTGGGAATAAGAAGTTGCCCCGAATGAAATGTGTCAGAGTCTCGGAACGTCGAACCGCGTGTGTTGCCGCCAAATGTATGCGGACTGGAACAACGTCCCTCGGAGACTTTTCGTGTTTGGGCGGTTGCTTCTGTGTGTCCCTTCTTTGAGAGTAAACAGTTCCAGGGCACAAGCTGCCCGTACAGCCGGCATACTTGTCGTCATTAAGAGTTCATAACTCCCGCTGGAAAGCTTGGTACTCGTGAGAGGTAATCGATTTTATGCCAGCTTAAGAGCGTCGGGTGTCGGATTGTCAAAGAGGAGCTACGGGCGCTCTCCTTCGTAAGCTCTGTACATATTGCCATAACGGCAGTAATTTACTGATTAAATAAACTGAATACAAAAAAGGCCAGTTTTTATCAGCTCCATCTGGACATTTTCACGTTGTCGAGCGTGTGATGCTAACTAGATTGCATAAGTGCTTTGCCATTAAAACTGTTTGCGACTTCACCTACAGTACATCCCGGCGCAAAAAAACGCACTTGAATGCACAAACCCGGACGTTGAGTCGATAATCTCGCTGCACATTCCCAGTAACTGGTGCAGCCAGAAAAGTCTTCCATAACTGCACAAAAACTTGTAATACGAGCTACCCGCTAATAATATTAATAAATAACAAGCGTGACTGCGCTACTGCGCAGGCCAATCGTGTTTACACTTCTTTTATATTTCCTTCCTTTCATGTACTTGATAGCTCAAGCCACATGCTAACATTACAGCATGTCGGAGAAGATGGGAAATGTCCGGTGTTTTTGCAATACATTTGTGAACGGTGCCAATCACTGGAAACTCGAAAAGCAGCAACGTATTACGATAAGGTCAATGTAGAAATTGCGCCATTTGTAATCCTTCTTTTCCAGAATTCTTAAATCCATTTCTGAAATTTGCAAGGGATTATTTTACAACCTAATACCCAAATGAAACGCTCCATATAGAAATCATTTTAGAACAAAAATTTATTTGAGAAGTGTTACAGGAAAAATTTCATCGAAGCCAAGCGAATAACATGGGACATAGAAACGAATGAATCCAAAGATAATGTAATAATAACTAAGTAATATTGTAATAAGAGCGCTACCGTGCAATGGGAACAAGGTTCTGTACAAGCGCTGTTCCTGTAACCGGTGTAGGACGAAACGTCAATAATGTAGCCACGCCTGTGTAGATATGCAATGCTTTCAGGGCTCTGGAAGGGGCGTAAGCAGTGGTACGCTGCTGAATGGAAGGTTCGCTGATAATTTAAAGCGTCCCACAGGAAACACGCTTTCGATCAATACCGGTGCATCCGGTGGAGTATACTAAAACGTGAACACAAGCAGTTGATTCCAGTTGTAGAATTTCTCTGTAGTCAGTTACAGCTGAAGTTGGTGCAGATCTTGAGAATGGCATGCAATTGTCGAGCTAGACTCCACTGGAGAAGTTACCAGGAATCGTAGAACGTCTTCGTTGACTGGCTTTGCATTTTATGATAAAAGGCAGCGCCAGACAAGGAAGTTTACTTTTACTACTTTACGTTCTACTTTTATCTTGTTCTATCACTGATAAAATGGAGAAAACTTGAACGTCTTCCTTGCTTGGCGTTACGTCTTTTATCATATTACTGATTCAGTCAGATTAAATTAATCCTGCCTTCAGTAATCACTGAAGGTAGAATCACTAAACTAATTGGAATAAGTTTTTTATTTGATTGGATTGTTGCATGTCGATATTTATACGGCATCTGGGTTAACCAATACAAGACAGTCCAGATTATGATACTGCCGCATATCCTGATTATGCGCTTTAGACGATAAACACTCCATTTTACCGGCTTTACCGGATTTTAAGGAAAAGTACTCGGAATTTGTTCAAATTTATAAATTGGAACGAATTCCGAGTACTTTTCCTACACACATTTATAAATACGGATATAAACAGCATTTAATATCTGTTCAAATATACTTGGACAACAACTGCATATTATGAGTGCCGAACGGAAACGTGGACAAAATTTGGATGTATGAAAACATAATTCTCCTGCTGGCTCTCGCGGCTGAAAAACATATGTCCAGCTTCCTCATAATATGAGGAATGGGGATATTTTTTCCCGAACAGTATCACGCAGTGTTTATAAGTCTTTCTGTAACAGTCTACCAGAATTCTTAAAGTCAGGTTTCTCATCAGAAAGGCAAAATGAAGTGTTTGTACTCCATGATATTAATCATGTACTTGTGTGGATTAATCTGTAAATATTTCACACGATTTTAGCTCTTTGCAATCAACGGCAAACCGTGGTGTATTGCTGAACGGAATGTCTGTTGAGGAGCGGCGGAAAATCGATGTTCGAGAAGTACAACTATGTGTACGGTACTCTGTTCCTATGGAGCGCGAGGCCCGTCAAAATGGTACAACTGTTTAAAGACCGCAGTGTCGCTGAAGTTCTAGGAGAAGTGTTTAAAGAGCTCCTGTCATTCTTTAGCGACGCCAAGCGATCTTTAAACAATCCCCGTTGTACAGAAAGATCTTTCTCTTCACGTCAAAGAAGCCTATAAACAATGACAACAATTTTGAAAACTAACGTCTTTAAAGATTGGTGTCAGTCTTTAAAGACGTTCTTTGCCGGTTCATTCGGATAAATGGTTTAAGTTGTTTAAACAATACTTTTTTATGTAAAATGGCAGTCTTTAGGAGACTTTGTAAAGAGAGCGAATGTTAGTCTTTAAAGAGCGGTACTGTATCTTTAACCACTAGCAGAACCGACCGTTTGCGAAAGTCTTTAAAGAGTTGTTTCCATTTTGACGGGCCTCGCGCGCCATATGTTCCGTCTTATCTTCGCATTCTCCCTTTTCTTCCACGGGCTCAATCGGTGTCCGTCCGCTCACTCAGCAGTTCACATGAGATGTAACCACATGTAAGCAACCGTAATCACAAAGAGTTGACTTCAGTTGAAGGATGTTCTTTGCATGTTCAGTTGAATTGTTCGCGCAGATCTCGAGAATGGACGAATTCCCGACGACTTCCCGTTGCCAATTTTTCTGAATAAGCAATCGGTTCCCTGACTGTTCTAGAAAAGGAATTGGTTTGAAAAACTGGAAAACATGCGCAGCAGGACGAGCATTTGTGACTGCATTGTTTTCAGATGTGAAATTATCTGACAATGTCTCTTCCATTCCAAGTGTTCTTCGTGTTATCCCGTTTCTTCCATTCCCTCGATTAGTGCCCGCCCCTAGCTTCTCCAGTAGTGCAGAGGAGTATGATAAACCGTGATCACAAGCAGCTGATTCCATTAATTTTGTAGAATGTTTCTGCATATTGCAGTTGTGCAGCTAAAGTTCGTGCAGATATCTTGAGAATGGACGCAATTGTCGAGCTGGAGTTTACAGAGAAGTTAGCGGGAATATTACAAAATCTTCTTTGGCTGGCTTTAATTGCCATTTATCGGTTCTATCATGGAAGACGGGATCAGTAATCTAATAATCCCGAATATGGTGCTGCCGTACAACCAGAACTGCTAACACTCGGTTTTATAGCAGCTTCTATTCGATTTCCCGGAAAGATACTCGGAATTTGCTCCAACTTATTTCGAATCGGTACTTATATTTTCTGTACATTCGTATGGAAATACGGATTTTAATATCAGTACCAATTCGATATACGTGGGAACGAATTCCCGCATATTGGATATATTATGAGTGCCCCACAGAAACGTGGACAGATTTTGATGTATAAATATACAGTCTCAAGATTCTCCTGTCATGCTTCTTGCAACTGGAAAACATATCCCGATTTATCGTATCAAACGGAGACAAATGCACCCGAACATTGAACGGCCAAGAAGGCATGGTTTCCGGCTTCCAGAACATCACTTTCTGGTACCATACCATGGCCAGCAGCTGATACTCTGAAAGCCGGAGGAAACTAAGGACATCGACATTAATACTGAGCAAGAATATCGCAAACCGCGATTATTATCTAGTAATCAATTTATTCAGTAAAAAAGATTTTTTCATTTCCCAGTACATTTGAAGCGCTGATATAGGAAATTCAATGGAAATTCGTTTCCTGTTACAGGGCTGTACAAATTTCAGCAGAGTAAGTTCAGCCGCGCCAGTTAACTGAATAAATATGGTGGGGAAGAAGCAGCAAAATGTTTGTCAGCTCCATCGGGATATTCACACAATGGAGCGGGTCATACTTTCGAGGGAAATGCATTAAAACTGCTTGCCACTGTATCATCCCCAGTGTGAATAAATTCCCTTAAGCCCATTCTCCCGGATGTTTGTCGTTTGTAGGCCGTTAGTCCCAGGACCTGGTGCCACAACAAATAGTCCTTCGTACCGGCACGTAGAATCTGCGTGATAAGAGCCGTCAGATTATGGATCACACCGCTTCACGTGCACGGAAGTAAAGAGTTCTGCGCAAACGCGGTTACGCTGTTACGGAGACCAGAGCTAGAAGGTAGCGTTAATATCGATTCTACGCCTGTGTAAATACTCAAAGATTTTAGCGCTCTAAGTCAGTGCGTGTGCGTAGTGCTTTAGGTCAGCCGACGAGAAACGAATCAAACTGAACTCGTTCCTAAAGCTCATTATGTATTGAATAATTCGGTTATCCAATGCTTAAGGAGCTTCGGAAAGAGTTCTAGAATTGGTTATCTGGATGCCGCGTACGTTTTTTCATGGATTTCAGTCCATGGCAGAGCTGGGTCTTTTTCTAACGATGTAGAAAGTATCGCTCTGGACACATTTCAGTCTCTGTCTAACCGTCCTGGTGCGGGAAGCAGTCTAGTGGCAGTTATCCTGGGTGTTATGGTCAATGTTCTCTAAAAAAATATAGTTAAGCTCCAAAGAATCTGCCGATTAGAATGTATGAACTGGAGATACAGTTCTCTGTGTAAAGTGATTATGTGTGAAATGAAACGTGTAATTATCATGTGCGCTAGCGTTGGAACTGGGAGAGGAGTAAGGATTACATTGTATGTAAAGTCAAAAGTGTAAAACCCAGTCTGTGTTGTCCGATTACTGATTCTGCCTTCAGTGATAACCGAATACTCAGATATCGATGATACTACCGCATCCAGAACTGCTCAGGCAAGTAACACTCCTTTTTAGCGGCTTTACTAGATTTTCTAGAGAAGTACTCGGAATTCGTTCCAACTTATATCGAATTGGTATTAATGTTTATATCTGTATTTGTTTATTCGTTCAGCACTAATAATCCGCAGTTGTGCTGTGGCCTTGAACGGGGACAAAAAACCCCGACAAAGGTCAGGAATTGGCATGATACCAGAAGGCTTCTGGTACCATGTCTTCGTGACCTTTGCCGGAGAGGGCCAAAGCTAATTATCCGGAAGCCTTACCGAGGTCAAAAGATCTACCGTTTACAAAAGTACGAACTGGAGCTTCAGTTCTGTGTGTGAAGTGCTTTGGTGTCGAGTCAAACACGTAATTATAAGCCAAAAGTGTAAAAGATTTGTTTCTGAAAACTGTTTATTGATAAGTTCACACTCTTGACCTGTGCCACTCACTGAAAACTCGTCAAGCAGACATGTATTACCAAGGTTAACGGTAAGGTCGGTGTGAAAATTTCGCCATCTGCAATCAGTCTTTTTCAAAATTTTCAAATCCATTTTAGAAATGTTCAAAGACGTTATTTTTACAAACTAATACTCAGGTGAAATCTTGCTCAATATAGAAATTTTTATAGAACAAAAATTTGTTTACTGTACAGGAAAAAGTGATAGAGGAAAAATGCAGTTGGAGCCAGACGAATCTGAGACACGTAGAAGTGTATGAATCTAGAGACAGTAGTCACAACGTAATAATGTAAAAACATAATGTGTTACGTATAAGAGCACTTACGACTACGTGCAACGGCGAAAAGCGTTCTGTACAAGCGCTGCAGTTGAGACTGAGACCGGCGCAGAACGAAACGTAGATGTAAATGTAAAATATTGAACGATTTTTCAGTTCTCTGGAAGGAGCGTAAGCAGTGGTACGTTGTTGACTGGAAGGTACCCATTAAGAAGCGTCCCACAGGAAACGCTTCCAGCAAAGCCAGTGTAGTACTACAGTGTGCATGGTACTTTAAACCGTGTTCTCCGTGTTGTTTCTTTTCTTCCATTCGCTCGCTTAGTACCCGCCCGTCGGTCGATCCCAGTTGTACAGTTTTACTGCATGTACAGCTGAAGTCGTGCAGATCTTGAGAACAGACGAAAATTGTCGAGTTGGACTTTTTTGAGAATTTAGCAGAAATATTACAACATGTTCCTTGCCTGTAGCTTTGCCGATTACCTAGTCTGCCACTGACGGCAGAAATCAGTAATCTGACAACCCAGTCTGGATTGTCACTTGTCAGATAGTCTGTGCTGGATTTTCCGCAAAAGTACTCGGAATTCGGTCCAATTTATATCGAATTGGTGTACTAATATTTATATCCGTATTTATGCACATATCTCCGTTCAGCACTCAGAATATGCAGTTGCCGTCCATGTATATTCACGGCCGGCAGCTGCATGATATTATGAGTGCAGAACATAAACGTGGACAGATTTTGATGTATGAAAATACCATTCCCCTGTTGCTCGTCGTGGCTGGAAAAAGTTTGTCCAGCGGCGACAAGCAAAAGGAGAATTGTAAAAACGCTCCCAATTCCGCACATTAACGAAGACAAAAACCCCGGACAAAGGTTACGCAAAACATGGTACACAAAGTTAATATTCTGGAGACGGGAGGAAACTGAGGACATTGGATTAACACTGAGGAAGGTAAGTGAACATCGCGGGGCGACCGGAGAAGGGATGCAATGAGGCCACGGTTCTGAGCTGGCTATTAGATGCTGAATGGGATTGAGAATGGGGTTTTTTAATGGGCGTGGTTTGGGTGTGATTCTCATCTTGGTCATGGCGTTGTCATCCACTCTTCTTGGTCTATTTTTTATATCAACGTTTTAAACTGTAATTAAATTACTATAGTGGATCGTTGTGTTTTTGTTCCCTTAGCATGCGAGTCTTTTGGAGTGTGGTATGAGGCTGCAGTTGTTTTGTATAAAGAAATAGGTAAACGGTTGTTTTTATTGACAGAAGAAAGCAGATCGACAGAGTTTTTTGTTTCAGCGTTTAAGCATGGAAATAATGCGCGGTAATGTTAGTTTGATTTTGGCTATATATATTGATCACAATGCTTCAGTGCAAGAAAGACGCGCAGACGCTACCCCAGAGACGGCGTGGCACAACAGGTTCATATCGATTTATCGTGTAAATATTGAACGATTTTAGCGCGTTGCAATACACATAAGCCGTGGTTGTTTTGCCTGAATGGAACATCCGCCAAGGATCGCCGCAAAATCAATGTCGGCGCAGTTAACCGCTTGTTTAAGGCACTCTTATGCCGTAGTTTCTTCCCTTTCTTCCATGCGTTCACTGGCTCGGTTAGCGTCTGCTCGCAGCCTTCACAGGAGTTCACATGAGCTATAACTACATGTAATAAAAACCGTGATCACAAACAGGTGATTTGAGTTGTGGGATGTCCACTGCATGTGCGGTTTAGGTTCGCGCAGATCTAGAGAATGGATGGAATTTCCGAATCAGATGTACGACGCTTGTCGGGAAATCCGAAAGTGTGACAGGATATGGAGCATGTCTGGCAAGGACTGGTGTTCTAATATTCTTCTGCTGTTGCATTTCATGATAAGATGTCATGATTCAATCTTCCCTCAGTGATAGAATAGATATCACGGATATCTACTATTCTATCGCTGAAGGACGATTCAGTCATTTGAACGTGCAAATATCACTGCCAAACAACTCTCGAGCAGTCATTCTTGACATCTTTATTGGATTTTCCGGCTAAGTATCCATAGTTCTTCAGCAGAACCCGAGACAGCAAAATCTACAGATTGCCATGTGGAACTGGATACGACGGGAACTAATTCGGACGAAAGAGCTGAGCAACGGAAGATTTATTTAACAACCGCACCATACATCGATTCTCCTTTCTTCGAGAATACTGCGATAACTGTCTGGTTTTATCAGTTTTTCTTTCGTTCCACATCAGTTTTGGAAATTAAAAAAGCTAATGTTTTGGAAGAAAAAAGACAAAGTCACGACTTTTACAGTGACACTGACGAAGATAAGTGGATCACTGAATATCGCCAACTGTTATTAATATACGGCAGAACTCGGTAAAGTCCAGACAGTATAGAGTAATCCATGAAAATTGTTCTATCACTAGCGAGCGGCTCGCTTCCCCAAGTTCCCCATAAGACTATTTAATGTTTTTCAAAAATTTTACAAACCTAATTCTGGCCTGGGTTTTTGCAATGTTTTTCACATGACACATTTTCAAAATTCACACAAGATTTTGCTCGTTATATTAGAAACTTTCCGTCAAGCTAAAACGACCATGTGAATGTAGTAAGGACTCTTTCCGCCTTGGCAGGTTAGAGATTGGTATAATTTAGGAAGTTATAACATTGATATAACATTGCATTGACATTCTGTTGTTTGTTCTTTGGATCACTTGTTGGGTTGATCTGTGCATTTTCCATCTCTTTCTTAGTATGTTTGTTCTTTCTATGGGTTATTTTGGTTTGTGCGCGAAGAGTAATGCCATGTGTAGACGCATGACACCTGCTGGACCGAGATGGCCAGAGGAGTAAAGTTGTTGCTGTTGGTCAGTTATAACAGCGATTCCCTTTGCATGATTGCATGTACGGAAATTATTTTGCAATTAATACGTGTAAAATATCGATAGGGATTTGGGACGTACATCTTTTTTACTTGTAAAGTTCGTTGCAGTTTTTTCCGCACAGTATGTGCACAACGTCCATTTATAGGCCTTCTTCAATATATCCGTTGGTATATCAGCGGAAAACTTTACCAAAAAGGTTTCTGACCATCTGGAATATGAATTTTACTTTCGTAAGATGTACTGTAGAGGAAAGAACATTTGCCAAATCCATTGAATTGATTTTCATTCTGTGTGGCATACTACGTATACATATAATAAAATTGGAAATTGCACTTCTTCGGCTAGAATTAGGAATGCTTTCACAATGATCGTATCACATGTTTGCTTAGATTTTTAAATCGGATAAGCGCTAGTTCATGCCACCAAGAAACTGATGCGATTTCTTTTCCATTACATGTAGTAACTGCGTACAATGTTTATGCACCGAATAATGTACATGTGTACGTCGATGTATGTGCGTTCAAGTATTAGTCTTCATTTTTACTTTGACAAACGCCGAAACAGCCAAAAACACCAGCGCATGAGACCCTGCTAATCCACTTGTAAAAATACCATGTTTATTGTGCCGTTTCCGGGTTCCACGGTATCTTGATTCTTCACCATGCTGTTCATGGCAAACCCACTGCGGCTGATTGATTTGGGCATTTTTTTACTTTTTGCAAGGTGTTCATCAGCCATTCTACCACATCCAAAATGTCTCGTTATCGATAAAAAACTTTCATGCAGTGGTGGGAATTTTGAGTTCCCAACCAATTTCCACGTGCACGAAGTTCCACAACACATCGAAAAACTATTTATTGATTGTTTCAGCACGCACAATTTTGGAAACTCCGAAGACGGATTCAGAACCCGCAGCTACTGCAGTACGCTCCACAATAATTTAGAATCGATTCCATACCGACCGGCTTTACGGAACGCGCATCTCGACGGATTTACATCTGCCGACGGAAAGCGAATTCCGCTAAACTTTCTTCTACGCTTTGTCAAGCATCAGATAACCGAATTAGCTGTTATACATTCAAGAATTGGATACTTATCTGGATGGGGCATTTTTTCGAGGATTTCAATCCATGACTGTTTTGACTCTTTATTATAATGACATAGAAGATATCGGTATTGACACGTTTCAGTCGCTGACTGAGGGTGTATATCGGGAAAGTAGCTTACAGACAGTTCACCTTTCCATAAACAGAATTCAGGAACTAGATTTCGCGGTATTTCGGCCCGTGGCGAAAACTTTGGTGAGTCTCCACAAGGCGCGCGCGGATATATATACTGTACTTCGACAAGTGCTGTAGCTTATAGCACATTTTTTACGGATCACGGGATATAGCACCATTCCCCCCAATGGGGGGAAATCACTGTGTTAGCACAAACCCGTCTTCGCAACGCCACGCTTTTTGTTCCTTGAAATCTGTCAAAACTGAAACACTTCCCGTTCGTTTTATCCTGAGTCAATCTTGCCCAACGATGGACCAAAAGAAAGCGAAAAATTTGATGAGAATTATGATATCGAACAAGCCCAGCTTCATTGCCGCTGAAGGATATTCGACGCGTTTGCGGAACCGTGCGTTTCTACGGGCGCAACTTTCAACGGTTCTGGTTCCTGCCGTAAGATCCATGCTGAGTACAACGGCTTCGCATTTCATTCAGCTTTCATGGATTCGTACTTGCCTGGCATCATAATTATCATCAAATTTGTCGCTTTCTTTTGGTCCATCGTTTGGCAAGATTGACTCAGGATAAAACGAACGGGAAGGGTTTCAGTTTTGACAGATTTCAAGGAGCAAAAAGCGTGGCGTTGCGAA
>JAQGAU010001996.1:0-17004 GCA_034698045.1 Paramacrobiotus richtersi | reverse complement strand
TTTGCCTAAATGTTTCGAGGTCAACGCTCAGAAACGTAAACACAATGTGCATGCATGTCCGGCATGGAGTCAATGCGCATACATGTACAGAAATGCGCTGACGACAGCGTCACATTGGCTTCTGTTACTGCCAACTCACTGTGTAGGTTTTTTTTCACACTGGTTGTTAGCGACGGCATACTGGGTTTTGTATCAACAGGTGTATAAAAGTGCTGCAAAAAAAGGTTATTACTCGCTGTGTGTTCGGCAAATGTTCGAAATCCATGTTACTTAAGGTACATATCACAACACGAACAACGCGACAGTGGAAATTAAAAAGGCGTCATTTGGAAGATAAAAAATTCCGTATCATAATACAGCATGCAATTGTGCTGCCGATGGTGCTGACCGCTAATATGCAGTGCAGTATTCCGGTAGCAAGACTCTTTTCCAGTGCAGCCGCTGATAGATTTCTGTCTGAACGGTAGAAGGTTTGCGTGAAAACGGCAATCCTTACGGATAATGTCGCTAATGCCAAGATGGATGAGGAGATAATCATTCCCGCGAGGAACTTTAGTACAAGAACGTCCGTGTATAAAACGTGTTGGGTCCGGGTGACGGTGTAGGAATTGTGTATCTTGCTGCGTCGTCTGACCAGCACGGCGAGACAACAGATCAGCCACACCCAGACGACCAATGCGATTTCCACATGTTCGAATCCTAACCCGCGAAAATGTAGGTTTACATCAGTCAATAAGCTAATTAAGTAAACTTACATTAGACTATTAAATATTAAGGATACCCGTTCCCCGCCGTACATGATGAACATTCGGCAATTAACACAAAACTGTACAATTTTTGAAAAGAGTCTGCCATACCTACAGTAACGAGGACGACGGCTCCAAAAAATCCAAACGCTGCATTACCAACAGCTATTTGTAAAAGAAGATTTTGAAATTCATAGGCTTTCTCAACGGAAACCTGATCCAAGGAAAGAGCCCAAGCCGATCGAAACGGACCGGCAGTATTCGAATGGAGCTTGTTATTGGATTCAACGATCACAGAGGGACAAAGGGCATTAGCATCTTTCGGAATCATTTCCGCGTAATGCTGTTAACGGCGTGGTTCTCTTAAAAAGTTGATATAGCCTAAGGATGCAGGCTGGTAGTATTTGTAATCAGGAAATCAAGAATACACGAGGTAGTTCGGACAGCTGGACACATCGCACTCACAAGTTGCATGTTTCGCCACATGATGATCGATTCCCTTGCAGCACGATGTTCGCTGCACATATCTATGATTCACATGGTATTAATAACGGCATTCATAATATGATGTTTTGGTAAAGAAAAACTGAAGAAGGCCCACTCTGTTTGAATGTTTAAAAGAGCAAAATGCAAGCAAACAGCAATCCGCTCGCGCCCGATGGAGTCCGTAAAGGGAGAAAAGCACATTGAAGTCATTAATACGGTCGCAGTGGCAGAGGGGTTTCTGTGCACAGTAACATGGTGAACCGTTTATTAGAACGAAGCAGTTCTGATACTTTGTTTTTAAACTACATAATCCATAAAGAGTGGAAGAATCGTGATCTATCCAAGCGAAAAATACGTACGGAGCATGTACTAAACTCGCGGATTGGAAAGGTGCAGAAACCAAACTAAACACCTGCGTGCTAATACGGTGGCTACGTGACCTTTGAAACTGTTCGCTCGGAAAATTCTGTGCACCTGTAGTTGACAGTGTTTTCGCCTGTGCTGTGTTGTATGACCATAGAGCTTTAAAAGTTACCATTGGGAAAAGGTCAAAGTTCTAGCTGTGCTGTGGTGATTGTGATACGAGTGTCTTACACAAAAACGTACATGAAAGAACTGTTTCATTAGCTACATTTACCATGTCGATAGGCAGCATGCAAGGCGATACGAGACTACAGTTGCATAGGGTCTGTACGTTACAGCAATAACGACAGGAACCGTTTCGACCGCCTTTCTACTGTTGCATGGGAGAAATTACTACATCGTCTTTCTCTATACTTAGAACATTCCTTTCCGCCGACTTCTTGATCTGTCATTTTCGGATTCATACCGAAGCTGCAGATCTCTTGAGAAAAAATTCGATCAACGATCAATCACGTTGTCATTTTTACTGCGCTATCATGGAGTTATCTTGGAAGTAGTGATTTACGCAAGTTTGTACGTAAAAGATACCGCTCTCTTTCAGTGTTTATAAGCCAGCTGTGAAAGCGCCACAGCTAATTCACGGCGCCGGAGAAAATATGTAATCTGTTTAGAAAAGACATGCGCATTGATAACAGCAACAAACAAACCGTAGACTACTTTAGTTGTGCAAAATATGTAAATCAAACGAAACTGGTATGCGGCCTCTTCCGTCTGTAACGCGACAGACTGTATGCGAATGATACTGAAGACACCTTCAAATGCTGTGCCTAATGCCAAAAGAAAAACTCCGGTCGCCATGGAATTGAAGATCCCCAAATACTTAATGTCAGCTGAAGAAATCTTCCCCGTTAAATGGAGTAATTGTCGGGTTACTCTGCTGAAACGAAATCGTGAATAGCCAATCACAATCACGCATATCCACTGCCATAAGATGACCGCCACACCCGTGTATGCTGCAGCCGAGACCAGCCAATAGAGCCACTGGCTACGCGATGAACTGGCTGGCGTTTTAATGGCCACCATCGGAACAAGTCTGCCTGTTAAAACATGCGGTTCAGCGGTGCTTGTCACAATAAAACAGTCCAGTTTGGTTTTGAGCGACCGCTTGCTTACCAAAAGCACACCAGATTATAGTACCGAGTAGGGCCAGCGCTGCATGTCCCTGGATGAGGCGTAAAAGCAGCGTCTCGAAATCAGCTTTTCTTTGTACTGATGATTCATCTAGAACGACCACACGGCTGGGCAGTTTTCTGTATGGAATGCGTGGTGGGTATAACAGCCTTGTTGATCCATTTGTGGAGACCGTTTCCACCGAGGGGGACAGCGATTTCGTTGGAGTTTCAGCAAAGGCGACAACCTTTGTCGCCCGCTTTTCTCGAATAAGAGCAGGTTCGGCTACGGCTGGTTTGTCTGGCTGCATTTTCGGAGAGCGAATATTAACGAGCAAGAAGGTAGAAAATGGTTTCCAAGTTTAGGACTGAAACAGGCATATCGAAGATAGATGTCTATGTGGACGCGGAGAGCAGCATGAAATGTAATCCATAAATGAAATGCATCAGCGTGCTGTGCTGGTTTGTACGAAAGGTCACGCGGGACAAAACGATGCATATCCACAAGCGCTCGATTCAGGTCTTTTTTTGATTCATAAGCATGACGCAAAGTATCCCACGCCAGTGATGCAGTAAGAATTCTATAAAAATAAGCAGAAGGACAAGCGTGTCAGTTTCATGAAGTACAGATGTACAGATGCCATAATAAATATGCTGCCGCTTGTGAAGTGCAAGAATATGCTTAATGTAAATAATCTTCCATGTTTGTATGTATGTTTAACACAAAATTTTTCGATTATTTTGAGGGACCATTGATTTCTGTCATATACCGTCGTGAGCTCTCAGTCTGGCAAAAGTGAGTGGTAATACAAAGGTAAACGGTTAACAGTTCGCTAATTTTGAACGGGAAACAACATTACAGATCGCTCTTGAATGGTCAAATAACTGGGTATTTGGGCAATGAACATGCCCGGTCCTCGCCCGTTGACCCACTCAACCAGTGTACCCCTTGTTCCGATCATCTCGAAAGACCGGTCGTTTAACTTATCGAAGAGGTCATTTCCCGGGACAAGCGTTGGGCAGCGCGAAAGAAGGGTCTTATTTAATCGAGACGTCAGTATTACAGCAGACCCGGCGGATGATGCCATTGAGCCTGCACAACCGGACTCGATCGATGTGCCGGATCCCATCGCCACTGGGCAACATCGATCGAGGTCCTTTGTATTCGAGCTGGTCCCTCTCGACACGAAAGGACTGCAGGTTTTGTTATGGGCGATGGTTGCCACCCATTTTACTATAGCTATATTTGGATCTGTTGTTTGGCGCGCAATTGGTGAGTCTGCATTTGTATTCTTACGGGTTCGCAACTTAAAGTTAAGAAAATACAGAAAAACTAAAATACAAACGCTGAAACAGTGTCATCACTGTCACATATGTATTTATATACAGTAGTAATGTAAATCGATGATTGGTTTACTACTTGCAGGACCAACATATGCAGGGGCTGCCCTAGCGGTATGGGAATGGCTGACGACCGTAGCCGTTGTCATCATCAGTTACGTAATAGCCCCTATCGTGCATAACCAGTCTGCTTGCCCAATGGCCAATCTGACACTGAAACGAAATATCATCCGCCTGTTGATCATCACGATCATCTCCCTTCTGCTGTCTGTCGGCGGGGTCGCCGATGGCGTCTTTGCCATATTTAGAGCACAATTTGGAGTAACAACCTCGCCCACGGAGGTGGACCACAGTTTTGCGAAGAGTCGGGAAATTCTGTTGGGAGCATTAAACACCACAGTGGCGGTTGTGTCGTTTGGAGCACATGTGGTGCTCAGCAGGCAGACCGCGCTGCAGTTCTACGTACAGGATCAGAGAAGCAGTGAGAGATCATCCATGACCTTGTAATTGCGCTTTAAGAGTATTTGAGATTTCTGAAATTATTTGCACATACTGTAGTTCATAAAATTGTGACCTTTGGCTCTAAATGGAATGTTGCCAATTTTACATACGGGGAAACGTTTCTCCAGTTTACGATATACGGGAAAGATCAATGTACAGCAAAAACCCATGTGTCTATAAGAACGTATGTACAATAATATCCTGATGCCAGACCATTGTTTTCCTCCTCGATAATTATGATTCAGTTAACAAAGCGGAGCTGTTCGAAACAGAGAAGTTGATATTTGTTAGTGTGAGCTTAGATTGATAGCATCGTTGTTTTACATTGTAAACGTCTGAAAACATACCAGCTACAGGGGCACTATACTAACACCATAAACACTGCCAAGCCACCGTTTATTGCGCCAGATTACGATTACATATCACAGTTGTAGTAAAGCCCCGTTTATTACGCTTATTAATTTTATTACTCATGCATATTCTCAGAATGTGACGCGCGTATCTATAATATGGGACGCATAACTAAAACTGTGGCGTGTGTATCGCTTTTTGCACTTATGAAAGTTTACCTGAAATTTTCGAGTTTAAAGTCATATAGCGTTTAAACTTTAATGTCTAAAAATGAACTAAAATAAGCACTTTGTAGCACATTCATTTCTGCATGTGTTAGCGTAGTTTAGATGGCGTGAGATTATGACATGTTGACGTGGCACGATCCGCCGAAAAACGACCCAACCGCAAGCTACACGGCCTTAAACGTATCAATGAAAATATTCAATGTATCCATGATGTAAGGCATATGAAGCGAAAATAAAAAAGGTTCCAAAGGAAACTTTTCCAGTGACGTTAGGAGGTATACCCATATAAATTTAAAGAGAATCTTAGTATATTTTTTTCATTCGAATATTGAAGACGCACTTACTATATATAAACTTAAATTTACTATAAAACAGCAATAAAACCGAACTAGCCGTTCATACTGCCGGAAAGCGTGGAAGCAAGCAACAAATATTGTGGGTACGGTTATGTAAGCGGAAACACGGATGATATTCCAGTTGTGCATAAAAGCGAGAGTGTCTCTATGCCTGTACGTTGACGGATAACAAAATAACGTTTACATAATATTGTTTCAGTTCGCGGTCTTGATCACCAGTGCTCACTGGTCGTAACTGCATCGTAAGCCATTCTCCTCTGCGGTCAAACGAAATCAAAGTAAATCGTGATTTTTAGATCTCCTATAGCGCTGTATAGGTGCACAAATCACTAGAATAGAATATGTTTCTAATGTCTAAGATTATAATAATAGGATTCCGCTGGTGTCGGTGTTTAACAGCCAGTACATTGTCTGGGATCCGGATGCCAGGTGTTTGTGCACAGTAATATCATCGTATGTGGATCACTCAGCAAGGAATGCGGGATGGGAAGCGCAGCCCGCATGAGATTGCATCACATCCCTCTGACAAACCAGAACCAGTCGAAGTTCTATCCTGTTGCCTGTGAGACCCTGGATGTTTTTAGCGATTTAACGAAAGGACTATCAAGTTCTAGGTCTTAAACTTTTTGACAAATCGGGCGACCCGCGCTCAGGATTTAGATCACAACAACGTTTTTCTTGTTGCTATTGTTATGTATAGGCAATGCCGCTGCAGTTTTAGGCGCTATGCCGAGGAGCCGGCCAGAAATCAGATTTGGATGTTTTAACCCCTATCGTTTCAGGGCGTGTAGCCGTTTTTGTGCGGCAGCGCTGCTATTGTGAAAGGAATATATAAACTTCCTAAAACGAATTCCATAATACTCCACTTAAATGGTACTTGTTGTGGAAATGCAGAGAACATAAATCGCCAGTGCCGATAAGGACATCGATTGCAGATGGACTGCTGTATATCTCGCGCTTATTCCAAAGCAATATTTTGGTGGCTTCTTGCATCACTCTTCATGATCGCGGTGATTCATATCGGGCACGCACCAATTAAAATTTTTCTCGATCTTCAGCCCAAGGTACGTATACAACAGCGACCGCATATATAGAAGTTATGCGAGAAATCGTATCGAGCCGCTGCGATTAACGCGCGACATACCATGGAGTACATTCATATCTGTATTTGATGTACATATGTGCTATGGCAATGCTAAATTGTTATTTAAACACATAATTATGCGGCTAAAACTCCGGCAATTCAAAAAAAGTATACAGAGCGCATTCATAAAAATATACTATATTTGCGTGTACAGTATTTGTGTGTATAGTATATTTATATGTACTTTTTTATTATCACTAGCAACTTATCGAAGTAATGTGCGTTTAATGCGAACTATGACGTCGACTTTTCGGGGTCCGAATTGTCAGTTCGTTAAACCTGTGCGCTTCATTGCGATTGTTAACTATCGGTTCATAGCCTATAATATCCAGTTGACACGGTATAGGTAACTATAAAAAGAAAAAGAAAACAAAAATGTTGATTTTGATTTCTGTGGTCGACTAACGTTAGGTTTGTTCATGCAGATCAACAACGATACTAGTACCGCATCTGGAAATCTGCCAGTAATTACAATGCTTCGAAATCGAAACTCAACACAGCTGTCATATTTATTTGGTACCCAACCAAATGACAAGGGTTTGCAAATAACTCAACTGATAAAACACCTGCAGCACATCATGTCATCCAGGTTAAAACGAGCAAAGCAGTTCCGTGACAGACTCCACGAAGAATACAACGCAAATCGCCGGTATCTTAACAACAACACGGAAAGCGTACGTTTTCTCACGTATCGTCCACCTCAAGGGGGTCTTGGTAACTTTATGTTCATATTTGCCACCTTTGTGGGATGCGCAGAGAAAAATCATCGAATCCCTGTTATTTTCACGAAGGAACCAAAAATGAATTACTTTGAAGGAATGGATCTGGACTTTGTTGAGGAAATGGTTCTATTTCCTAACAATTCGATTGATAACTATACGATCGGTAAGACAAATGTGTCCGGTGCACGAAATAAATTTAAAACTTAACCTAAATTTAAATTAAATTAACGGACATAAATTATAAATATATGTCCGTTTAAATTTATGATCTATTGAACATAATTGAAGCCGCTTCGCCGCGTAAATCTTTTGATTTCATAAGTATTATTTTTTAGGAGAAGATGGACCAGCAAAGTTTACTTCCAAGTTTCACGATATAAACGCCCTCTTCTCGAATCACATTGTGGCTCTCACGGGTTACGGGCAATCCTGGAAATATTTCCACCACATAGAGAATGAAATTCGTGCAATGTATACTTTCAAAGAACCCATACAACTGGAAGCAATATATGCCATTGCCAACGGAATTTCCAGTTTATACGATCTTAGTTTATTTCCCAACGGAAGTACACCGCTTCGAGCCGGCATTCATGTGCGCCGCGGTGATATCGTACTCAACGATGCCCAAAAGAGACACGGACATGTTCCGGCGTCCGAGGAATACCTACTGCGAACCGTCTTGCATATACAAAGGAAATACAAACACGTTGCTTTCTTTGTGTTAAGCAACGATATCGGTTATTGTCGTCGATTATTTCGCGAAAGTAATTTTGTATTCATCAGCGGAAAACCTGCCGAAGTGGACATGGCGATCATGACCTTTATGGATGTGATGATAATGAGCGTGGGCAGTTATGGGTGGTGGGGATCGTATCTCAGCGACGCCAAGGAGGTGTTTTATTTCAGCGACTGGCCAAGGAACGGGAGCGATTTTCAGAAAGGTGTACTACTGGAGGATTATTTCCTTCCGCATTGGCAGGGAAAGGACTAGAATGACCTCACTTGTACAAGGAATTTGTGACGTCGAACAAGATTTTTTTTACAAAATTCAAGATTTTTGGAATTTTTGTTGTATATATAGCATTTGTGTAGTAATATTTTGTTTTGCTGTTTGTATTTCAATTTTGCTGAATATATAGCATTTGTGTAGTAATATTAAATTTTGTTTGCTGTTTGTATTTGCCATGTCAAACATAATTACAAGAGATGAGTTTCTGCGGCGGTAATGGTTGTGGTACCTGTTTTACCAGTTTTATGCATTGATTACTGTAAACTTGTGATTCTGACTTCAGGGATGTAGCAGGAATTGTTCTACTTTTAAACAAATAATGAAAAAAATCTAAGTTGTACGAATATGTGCTGAAAAATTTATGTCATAATCATTATTCTTTAGTTATTCGGCTCGTAAGCTGGCCACATTTTCTCATCGATTTGTTTCTTGTTTACGGCATATGTTGACGGATTTTCGGGGTTAGACTACCTGCCTGTGCGTAATCATAATTATTATGCATATCTTGACCGTGAATAAAAAAAACCATGGCTGCTCGCAGATGTCTAGCCTCATAAACAGAGCCGCGTGTTGAAATGCTTAATTTTGTCGGATTCCTTGATCGGAAGCGCATAAAAATGCGTAATGTAAACAATGCGACAAGCGAAATTCGCATAATGATTTTGCTGCTGTTGGAATCAGCAGAATTAGTGGCTTTCGGTATCCTACAGTGCTAAATATTGTATGATGCATAGAATGTGCAGTAAATTGGGTAAAGTGCAATGCAGTGCATAACTTTCTGGTGGTACTCCATCTTGATTTGCACATTAGTATTTATCACCCATTTAACAGTGATTGAAAATTTTTATTACTTCCGGTCATATCGCATATTTCCTTCGGACACTCCAGTAAGTGCATGAGCTTTACTAAAAGCATACATATATCCGGTAATATATTTACGTGTTTACATACACTGGAAACAGGTAAATTAAAGTAACTGCAAATACAATTATCTAGCAGCTAATTCAACATATAATCGTATATTCATAGTTAATATGTGACGCAGAAGAGGGTACACAAGTATTACAACGTAACTAATTCTGTACTAAATCTGTAGTCATATATTATTTTAATCTTATATCGCATTTAATTTTTAGTTGAAAATTCTTCGCACAGTGATAGTAAACAACACCAGAGTTAACCAGAACAATGCTACCAATCCCCCAACAACCGTATCCCGATCTGGAACCACTTCTACCCGTACAACCCAGGTTCAGTTACCCGGAAGTAAGAATACTACAAGAATAGATATTCTCTCGACGCTACGTACCCACCTGAACACCGTGATGTCCGGGAGGATTACACTGGCCAAACAATACCGGGACCGGCTGCGTAAGGAATTTCAGGATGTTCTCCGCCACATTAACAACACCAAGGAGCGGGGCCAGTTCTTAACATATCGACCACCGCAAGGCGGACTCGGGAATTTCATGTTCGAATTTGCTACGCTTTTGGGGTGCGCTAGAAAGAATAACCGCGTACCGGTTCGTTATACGAATGAATCCCGAATGAACCACTTTGAAGGAATGGATTTGGGGTTTGTTGACCAGTCCGTACTCTTTCCCAACAACACTATGGGCAATTATACTATAGGTAATGCATGAGGACGATCGTAACTCACAAATTCGTTGGACAATTTTATTGACATTTATTTATGTTTACATTTATTTTACATTAATTTTATTTTAAATTTTTCTTACATTCATTTTATATTATTTTTGTTTTCGTAATGTTGTGGAATCCTGAAGTAAAATTTATTCTCATGTACAGGAGACAATGGACCTGGGAAATTTACCAAAAAATTCCATGAACTCCAGAAACATTTCCCAAACCAGACGGTTGCTCTTTCCGGTTACGGCCAGTCCTGGAAGTATTTTCATCACGTTTCTGGTGAAATTCGGGCAATGTACACGTTTAAAGAATCCATCCAGCTGGAAGCCATAAAAACAATCCTGGACGGTTTTTCCAGTTTATACAAAACTGGCGTGATTGCAAATGAAAGTTTACCAATCCGAGCCGGTGTTCACGTGCGTCGCGGTGACATTGTTAGCAATACCGGTGCGCTAAAGCACGGACACATTGCCGCATCGGAGGAATATCTCCTACGAGCGACCATGCATATTCAGTACAAATACCGGCATGTTGTGTTTTTTGTATTAAGCAATGATGTGGCGTATTGTCGCCAGTTATTTCGTGAAAAGCATTTCATCTTCGTCAATGGCAAATCGGCGGAGGTGGACATGGCAGTCATGACCTTTATGGAGGTGATGGTGATGAGTGTCGGGAGTTACGGCTGGTGGGGATCGTATCTCAGCGACGCCAAGGAGGTTTTGTATTTTAAAGACTGGCCGAGAAATGGAAGCGATTTCTCCAAGCGTGTAATTAAGGAGGACTATTTTCTTCCTAACTGGCAAGGGGACACTTAGATAAATGGGAAAATTAATTATCAAACATTTTGTGTAACTGAAACCAGGAAGTTTCTGTTTCCGAAAACAAATTTGTTATTGATACTTCTTGTGCACAACGTTTTGCAGACGACACTAATTTAGTTTCGGAGAGATTAAAAGGCTAATGCGCTGTATAATTGGAAGGTTTTTTTTAATTGGTACAAAGTCTTAATCAGGATAATCTAGATTATAACGAGACCTGTGTTCGTAATCCAGGTAATGCAATGAACACATGGTAGCAGTATAGCGTACCAGTTGATCGCATATATGTCCGTACAACAGAGACCTGCAGTTTTAATTTTACATAACCTGATCCTAATCTGATCGGGGCGTGTAATGCCGGCAAATACAAAATTTTATGTACAAAATCGCAGATTAGCCTGATTGTCTTTTCCAGTGAACTTGGATGGATATATTATTAGTTGTATTTACTACCATATATTATAGTGTCCTATAATGGAATTATCCATAAAAACTGTCTGCGTACTAGGCACATCTTACGTCGATTTTTTGTATACTCGTACATATATCCATAGTCCAATGATAGCTGCAAGCGTATACTGTTGCTGTTGCATATAATTGGCCAAGATTGATTTCCGTTCCTCCCTTTCGCCAATTACTGAAAGCGGATTCAGCTGTACTGCCGTTTAAGAGACCGCGGCTGGTAGTTCCCGCAAAACACTTCCGGGTCACAAAGGGTCGAGGTGGTTGTCCGGGGTGAACATGCACGTGTTTTCCCGTGGAATAGACAATTATGCCGATCCTCTGCGATTCTCTCTTTGTCAACAGACGGTTGACAGAACGGGGGAGAGACGGGTTCCTGTTGTCATGATAGTTAGTACATGGTGAAATGTCGTCCATGTAATTATGAGACTGATTTGGGTGTTTTTGATCCGGCTAACGGCAATCATGGGACCTGCACACACAATCCCAACTTCCTGTGTGGATGAGATGGGGATATGAAAAAGCGGCTGGCGCTGCCATTTTGTTAGTCAGTGATCGCTCCGTGGCGTGAAAGATTACCGGTTGGCTGGATAGCATGGATTATGTTTAAAAGTGGATTTGCTTTTATTATCGTTATTGTTGTCCGAATACGAGCCCGATATTCTTGTCTAAATCTTAGGCCACAGTCTTTTGCGCGTACTGCGGATTTCCGGAAACCGTTCGGGCAAAATTATATATGACGCCGCATCGTAGTTTCCGTTTATCATATTTGTTATGTGGATCCATTATGGCTATATAACATTTCTTACTATATAACGGATGCCTGAATAAAAAGGTGTGGTACAATTATATAACTACCGATCTTGTGAGTACGTAATTTATAGCAATTTCTAAACTATATATGTCGCGTATCTAGTAATATGCGTATTATACAGTACATGTATATACACATACATACTGTTTTATTCCGTTTTAAATCAGAAAAATAGCGACCAGATCTTCGGTCTGCGTGAACTGTGTCTTGTTTTCGTCCAGCACATATCGCCTACAAAATGTTTTATTCGCCAAGTTAATATTGTAATAACGGTAGCAATCAGTGGACAATTTGGCAATAAAACCTAATTTTAGTCTACAAAGATTGCATCAATGGTAAACACCAATTGAATCGAACATGGCAGACTGAGTCTGCTAATCGAATCTTTTTGACTTTTAAAATCCTGTTAAATTATGATTATATGCTTTACAAGTTGATCACATACTGTAACTGGATTTCGTTCGCAGAAAAGCGCTTTTCATTCAGTGTAGTGCCTACGTGCTATATATTGCACAACTACGGAGCAAAAATACATCTTCCGGTGCACTTTAATGCTGCTTGGAATTTTGACTATGTAGAGTTTACTTGTTTTTGGTTTTATTGAACACGATAATATAAACCAGGCAGTATGCAAATTCCGATTGGAAGGGGATAAAGACATGGACAATTTTAGTCTACAAAGATTGCATCAATGGCAAATACCAATCGAATCGAACATGGCAGACTGAGTCTGCTAATCGAACCTTTTTGACTTTTAAAATCCTGTTAAATTATGATTATATGCTTTATAAGTTGACGAATTCGTATAATCTTGGCATATTCGTATAATGATTATTTATTTCTTTGTTCTAAACATACTATGGACTACTGTACGTAGCACTGGGACGGGCGCTTCAAGTATCTCTTAACGCACACTTCCGAGAAATAATTGTGCCCGTCCCGGAAGCGGATCCCGTTTTTAGGCCGGAGTAGCACCAGGCTATCACGCTCAGCTCCTTAATGAATCTTCATCAACAACTTCTTGCAGAGGGGGATCTTTACACTCAATCACGGTCTCTAATCAAGACCGGCGTAATGGTTGGGATTCTCTGGCCGAGAAAGTGTAATGGGCCCCATCCAGCTCCGTGACATAATGATCGATTAATGGGAACAGTGCATAGTATACAGGCAGCGTTCTTTACCGGCAAACCGGAAATGGCAGGGTTTGCCCGAGTTTCTTTCTATTCATTGTTAAGCCCCCCTAGGATCTGATATCCGATTTAGACCTTTCATTTGACGCTTTTTTCAAACATCACTTGAGTAAGAGTGTGCGTAGCAAGAAGTAGTCACGCATCGTTTTTACCTTGTCAAGAAATCTGGACCGCTCCCGATTTATTCCCAGTACTTAATTTCCGAAGAAATGTGGAAGTTTTACCGGTTATAAGCGGATTAGCATACCTTTTTGCAAGCAGCGAAAACTAATTATAAAATTATCAAGAAAATTATGGAAATGAGGTTATGGTCGGAAACGAATTAATCCCAATTCCCGCATTTTAATTTTTATGAAAGCGGGAATTATGCTGTAGTCAGGTTTTATAGTACATTGAAGCAGATTCTTTAATTTGCAGATTGATTACTGGCAATACTGTACACATTTTCCGCGTACATGATGGAAAGCGGAAACTACGGTTAAAACTTGCACGACTTCCGGTTGATGAGGAGGCTCCGATATGAGTGAGATATCTCCATATACCGATGGAACAAGGTTCAGCAGTTCGTTATACGGATGACGCCGTTGTGTATAATGCAGCGGATGCAGTGGTCTACAGTCTAGTGCCTCGTGGACGCACCGGAAATAGCCCCGTTGTACAGGACACTTGCCTCATTCCCGTTATTGTACCGACACAAACCATTAGTGTTTCGCGTCCAGAATCTAGTCCCACGGTATCTGTGGCGGTTACGCCGCGCTCCTGCATGTCGGTGCCGTACGATTTGCAAAGCCTTTTACTGCGAATGGCCAGCTGCCATACGGTTTTTGCGGTGCTATCGACGCTCCAGTGGGCAACGGTGGGTAAGTACAAAAGCTCTTTAAATTGTAATTCCAGATCTACTTGCAATCGTCAGTTGCAGACGTTTACGGAAGTGCAGCTTTTCACTCGTATTAAATATTAAGTGTTCTCAATTGCAACAATTAAACAACAATTATTGTTCTACTTACTATGGTTTGTTTCATTGTCAACATTACCTACGGAATATACATTTGTATAGGCTGATAATGAGCTTACAACAACATGTACATAATATATTTTAAGGTAACGTTAACGCTAACGCGTACATTCACCGGAACCGCCAATAATTTCTACAATATTGTTGATCGCATCATAAATAACGAAATATTAATACGATAATTAATCGTTAATTATGATACGATCTAGAAATAGAATAGGTTATAAGCTCTTTTCAAGTATTCTTTACTGCACTTCAGGTAATATTATTGCTAAAATTGTTTTTAAACTGATGAAGAAGATTTATGCACAGGTTCGGTCAATGACTGAATCTGAAACTCGAATTTACGGAATCTTTCATGTCAAAACGTCGTATTACTTTTAAAATGGCTCGATCCTATTATGTAAAAATAAAGGAGTCCGGCGAAAAGTGATAAATTCAAATCAGTGTTTGTAAAATCCACACGCATTGTGGATTTTTCCTCGCAAACAATACGCTACGATACAATACATGTATTCAGCTAATCTAAAAATATTAACATTATTAGGCACGACCTACGCCGCAATGGGATTCTCCATTTGGGAATGGCTGAGTGGTTTCGTGATATTTTGGGCCGGTTCGACACGCACCACACTGGCCAGTATGGATTGCGGACGGAATATGTCACTGGGCCGGACCGGCCAGTGTATCATCATCACCTTTGCTGTGATGGCGGCGATTGCCGCTTTCCTAGCCTTTGGCATGTTCTGGAACGGGGTCTATAGTGTGGTGAAAGTCCTGTCGCCGGAAATTACAACGTTTATTCTGGATCATACGGATGACTTTGACTATCACTCGATAACCGTCTGGCTGGTGCTAATTGGCGTGCTCAATATTGTTCTAGGCACGCTAGCTGTGCCGTTGCATATCTACTTTACCATACGATTCCGCTCAATATTGGCATGACTGTTGACCATTTTCTACAGTTAATGTTATACATTTGCAGGCAATTTTGTTAAAAGAAAATGATACGGAAGAAAATGATCATTAATGCTATAAATGAAAGAAATAAATATAAAAGAAATGATACGGAAGAAAATGATCATTAATTTTAATGCTATAAAGAGTTATATAGAGGATCGATGAATATAATTAGCATTGCTAATTGATAGGAAACATCGTGAACTAATTGTTTTTATTCGCAGTTATAAAAAACAATTTTCTCGCGACCAAAGCCCAAATTCCTAACAATTTTTCTCCAAACATTTACATCAAAAATGAGCAAACTTTTCAACAGTAAAACAATTCAAAAGGAAAGACCGATACACTCCATCGGAAAACAATCAAAAACCCATCGGAAGTTGCAAAAAACTCCCGTGATATCAAAGCCTCCCCTCCGTTTTCTCAATGGCCTGCAGCACATCGACCGTCTCCCCTTTAGCAATCCCATAATTCCTCTCCAACCCGGCGCTGTTGGAGGGCGTCACACAATCCGTATTGACTTCCTTGCGCATCACGTGATCCACATCCACCGCCGAGAAATACGCCACACTCTGCGGGAGATCATTAAAGCCCAGCTTGTGAGCGAACATGGCCCGGGTCAGGAGATTGGTCAGGTGCAGTGCCAGGGCCAGTCGGTAGCGGTCATGTTCCGCTACAATGTACCGCACTTCATCGTGGATGGACAGACAGAAGCGGGCGTCGATCTTGTGCGTGTCGATCAACCAGCGCATCAGGACCAGCATAATGTGTAGGTAGTCCACGGCGGAGGATTGGACCACCCAGTTGACGCGACTGGTCATGAAATCGTCTTCGACGTTTTCTTTTAACAGGCAGCGGGATACACGGCATCCTAATACGGGAGTTCGTGGCTCGGAGGATCTGTATTAATTAAGTCCACAAGTCAATTTAATGACGGTCAAAACGTGAGAAAAAAAACCAAAAATTCACAAATATACAGTCTGAAATCTCGATTACGAAACTGTAGCCTAAAAATAAATCACTACGCTGCAAATCAATCCTTCAAGATGGTACAAATTCAGTTCTTACGTTTAAAACAGATATTTGAAATCCTACCAACAGCCGTTATAGAAATAAAACTTGAATGGCAAAGGTGACATAACAGTGCTGGCGCTTAACATTGTTATACGAAATATACGTTATTCGTAGAAATAGTGGTAATATACTGCAATTTCAAAAATGCTAAATTAATGCAGGTTTCATGGAAACTTTCACATCGACCATTATGTTCTGCGTATCATAGTCAACGTGTTCACATACCGTATTTTCTCAAATATAAGCCCCCCCCGAAATAAGCGCCCCCCCCGTAATAAACGCCCCTCTTGTTGGTCAATAAAACAATTAAACGCCCCCCTCGAAATAAGCGCCCATGGGCGTTTATTTTAAACAGAGCGGATTTGAATTATTTACCTGTAGTTACATTACAACAAGTAGTGGACAGGTAGTCTGTTGTAAAAATACCCAGTTTAGCATCGCCGGCTGTGTACCGCACGGAAAAGAAGCTTCCAAAGTCGTTTCTATGACGGATTTCGTAATGAAAAATAGCTTGTTGCGATGCTTTTTTGCGTTTTTACTGGATAAAAAAATGTCTGAAATCCGAGAAAGCCAGTTGAAACAATAAACGCCCCCCCTGAAATAAAC
>JAQGAU010001995.1:0-17005 GCA_034698045.1 Paramacrobiotus richtersi | reverse complement strand
CCCGAAAGCTGTCATAATTAGCGGCCATCAACTGATTGAAAGGAAATTTAGTTAGCTACAGAACGAATTTTTAGTTTACAGTTCCGTACGAAATGAGTGAAAACCGAACCGTTTATCGAAAACATCCGGAAACGGGGTGTAGCCTTATCCCGGGGTCTATCCCAAAAGGGGCTGGAAGGTGAGCTTCCTTTATCAGGCAAAAAAGACATGTCTTGAAGGATACCAGTCAAACAGAAGTGTCTGGGAAGCGCTTCAGGTCTTGGTATTTTTAATTAAATCGGCGAAAAAATCGTGGCACCCACCCACACCCCGCAGGGCATGTAAGAGTTAAACCGGGCCACAGTTGTTAAATCGGTTAATCTTGCACCCTCTTAGCCCAGTGGGTCCAGTCATAACAGTCCAGACTGTCCCGTTCAGTTTACTTCCATGGTTTTTAATTTATGCATGTCATGCATGTATGTACGTACATGGCACCTGCTGGACGTAACAGGCCAGAGGAATAAAAAGCTGTTGCTGTCGTGTGAAATAAGTGGCGCGGTATCCCGTGTCAAGTGGATTTCCGTACAGAACTCTGGGGGCTTGTGATGGAAATCGAGGCTAACAGAAGGAGAACCCTGGATTTCAACGAATCCACATAGCGGAACCTGTAAACTGAGAACATGATAACATTTCAGGGAAAAGCATTCGCCAGCATTACACAGGCATTAAGTCAAATACTGCGAGCTACCAGGACTCCAGGAGCGACACTTTTTTTGCTGCCAACGTAAACGATAATGGAAGCGGATGAGCTGCTGGGTTATAGTTTACAGTCCAACGCGACGCAATTCAAATTGCTTATATGTGTTTGCATCAGAATGTAAACCGCTTTTTGCTTATGGGTTCTTTCTCTGATAAGTACATGGAATTCTAATGGGACGCATTCAAACACAAACGTTGACATAAAGAATATTTGTTCTAACCGAAAATCAATCAACTCCGTGGAAGCGACTCTTCGGTTTCCAGACTTGCGTATTGACTGAGCTAAAAGAATTCTCCGGGCGATGCTAACATAAAAACATAAATCATTGAGCTATACCGCTAACGTACTGATGCAAATCCGCTGCACCCGTTATTTATTAACGATTCTACGTCATGTGAGCAATTCCAGACTTGCCTCATTGTCCACTATCAAGTACAGTAATAGAGCATTTACGTATTTTTGCGTTTTCTGTAAGCCGCTCATCATGACGGATTATCTTGCTGATTGTGAGAAAAACCAGCAGGATGATGAGATGTGGATTTTTGAAGAATTTATCCACGATGCAGCGGGGAATGTGGTAATAGTGCGTCTAGATCTTGATCATGATGTTACTTTTAGTCGAATGAAGAAGTGTGTACACATAGCAATTCTGCTGTACTTCTTGATCCTCATAGTGGGCGCAGTGTTTCTTGTTTACGACATAGTCAACACAGTTCATCCGGGACTCGAGCCGCCGGAAAGTCAAACACTGCGATGTGTGTGCAGCCTAGCTACATCCCGGCAGCGCAATAGATATACTGCCCGTTGAATTTCGGCAGTCTTATGCTTTTACCAAGGAAGTGGAAGAAGTTACTGCCAGTGGTAAAACTGCTGCAAAACAACAAACTGACAGATGCCCCTTATGGCGATCTACTGTAGATGTTTCGTACTTTTCTCGTATGCCGCTTTAATAATCTTTATGATTTGCGTGGATCACATGTAACGAGATCACAGTATATCCCCATCCTTATCGCATCCATTGAGCCGGATACAACACATTTCGGGCCTCTACCGGCAGATGTATACAGCACTGTGTGCCAGTGTTTAATTTGTCCGCCGAAGTGCAGATGATTCCTGCTAATCAGTATATACCGCTAACAATCTATTGCAGTCCATTACTGCATTGTTGTTGACTAGTTTTTCGTCTACATACCACTGAAAAGTGAACTGAATCTACCATGTCATTAGCGCACGGGTTTAGACCAAAGGACTCGCAAGGACGATGATCAGTACATACTTACATTGTCTACCGTATTACACACGAGGACCGATGACGCAACCCACATCATCACCCCAACCGACAACATCCCAGGGTCATTACAGTAATCACAAAATCAGCTCGACGAGTATAATTATTGTTTTTCCTTCTTGCTACTTTATGTTGGGCTGACCGTACAGTAATTGGATAAAGTGCATTCAAGTGTTCGACCATTTATAATAATGCGTAAAAAGTGCATACGTATACGAGCAAGTCTCGATGGTGTTAGTAAAAGAGTCGTTTCGATTATGTTCTTTCAGTTGAGTCTGCTGTGGACTAGCGTGCCTGTACATGCACTAAACGTTGACCGTAATTTGTTTGGGTTGTACTTTATAGACCACCGGAATTATAACCCAGTGCAAATTGCAGGACAAGTTTTTCTGGCTGTGTTGTTAATGCTTTAGCCCAATCGCCGTTTAGTCTCGTCATCAATGAACAGCTAATTGGGTGTGATTTGAATTTGCGATTTTCCTTGCTGGAATGTGTTGAAAATAATTGCTTTCCTTTTCTCAATATCGTTGACGCGAGCGCTAAGTCGAGAACTGCCTTGATAAAATAGTATTACTCTTTTCCGACGCATTGGTATGTAGGTCGGACTGGACTGAATTGCTTCGTAAATTTGAAAAAGCTGCCGCTAAAAAAATACGCTTCATAAACACATGACGCCATCTATAAACACAGCAAGCCGGCGTGATAAAGACATGATATCGTATACATACAGTATGTGTACGTTTTTTCATCGACTTGGATATTAACGCTCTTTTATGTAATGCGCATTAAGCAATATACAGCGCAATTTATTGGTTTCAATCATAAAAAGACAATGATTCTAGGTAGACCTGTATACGCTGCGTTTAGCCATGGTTTTCTAAAAGCTGACCAGTGCAGTCAGTCCATCATGCTTGGCAGTCCGTTCATTGATCGGACAATTGCCACGCTCATGGGCTGCGAAAATTATGCGCCGTAAGCGGGCTGGCAATAGCCACAAATTCGATGAAATCGTGTTTCCTGCTGGGATGGCGGCTGATGTATCTGCTACCCGTTCGTTAGCACTTGGACAGAATCCGTGCCAGACCAACTGTGCACTTGTACGTCGAATGCTATGAAGACGTACTCGTACGGATCATGTACTTGACTTGGATCGACTGGAATGAGACAGAACAATAAAGCCGATGCTGCACCCGGCTGTCGACCAGCGCTATGCGCAGTGCTGTATCCGCTTCTCGATCAGATTTTTCCTTCGCTGAATTTGTGGCACATGGCAGTTGACTGTTGAGTGATTTCTGCAGTCACTTTTTTAATTTTCAATGAGCAGAATTTTCTAATCTTCCTGACCGAGCATCTATCCTAATCAGGATTGTTCACCGTTTAATCAGAACTTAGCGACTGTTCTTTACCAGTGGAAGCGTATTAACTGTCATTTTCCAAGCTTTGATCGGGACATCATCACGAGAATGGCGAGCCGAACGCCATCAAAACCGTTCATTCCCAAGCTAACTGGCGCATCTGGATTGCCACTTCCCCGGACGGCTGTGCGACAGCTGCAGGGTACTCCGTCCCATCAGAATGCGGATGCCGGGACAACGAAGACCAGTGGCGTTGGTTCCAGTCCATCCAGAAACGTGGCGCAGAGTGCGGTGAAGAAGACCACTATTAGTACGGCCACTCCACCGAAAAAGGATCATCAGCTAGGGACGACGACCAAACCCGCCGGCAGCAGCATCTTGACACCTCTGGCCAGTGGATCTCGTCTGAAGGGAGCGAGAAACCTGATCAAGCCCGCCACCGGATCCAATGGGCCTGCTCATACGCTTGCGACCAAGTTGACTGTAAAGGCCGAACAGACGCCAATTCGACTGGACCAGGCCGCTCCGAGTACGTCACAGATCCGCAGCAAGGACCCGGGGAATACCAACGGTACATTCGTTCATGAGGCGGTACGTACATTTCGCCTTGCTTACGAACAGGAGCACAGCAGTGATGTGATTATGACGGTTTGCAGGTTGACGTAAAGCCGAAATCCACACTGGCCGATGCTACTTTCTCTCTGAAACCTGTCGCAGCACCGTTAGCGGCGGATCAACTGCCCAATGTGGGCAACAGTGTGGTTATGGGTGGATCGCAGATCCCGGACGATATCTTGCAGGATATTGCCTTGTTGGTGAAGAGAAGTGAAATCTCAGATCGTCGAATAAAGGATTTGGAGGAGGGTAGTGTAATTTCCGATCGTCGAATAAAGGATTTGGAGAACGAACTTCGAACTGTGCAACAAGAAGTCCGTGTTCTTTCGGCGCACAATGAAACGCTGGACAGTAAGAATGCGGCGCTGTGCGTCGAGAACCGTAAGCCGAAGGGCGGCACCGTCGATCTCCAATCAAAGCTGAAGGCAGCAGACGAGAAGACCAGTGCCGCCATGAAACTCCTGTTAAAAGAGGTGAAAGATGAGGATGAAGAAATGAATCGGGAAATCGCCGAGCATCAGAAATTGTATATGCCAAGCGCTGTCAAGGTTGGCATTGCTCGGGGCCTTCACAGTGACGCTAACAGTTTGAAAGCTCTCACTGGGATAAAGAATGACAACATCAAGAACCTGCAGAAAGAGCTGGACCAGGCTAAACTGGACAAAGAACGCAATGTGGAGGCACGCCTGCGCATCGAGTTATTTCAGAAATCGTGCAAAGATATCGCCGATGCCAAGTCAGCGATGAAATCCCTTCCGAAGCCACAGTAATCGATCGAATCCTTTCTTTTGGCCAGACTGATTCGTTATGCCATTGTGATTGTGATCAGCCAGATTCGTCTTCCCAAAAACCGGCCGGAGCTTTTCCCTCAGTATTTGTCGTTTTGTTGGATAGTGCATGAAGCACTTGAGTGCTGTGTAGCTATACTGTTTTGTGCCTAGCTTCAGCCAATGAGTCATGCGGTACTGTTTTGCAGTATCCAGTACTGTTTTATTTGCCTTTGATCTGTGTATCTTGTTGCCACTTTTGCAACCATCTTGAACTAACTGAAAACACGTTGACTGTGATAACGAACTAACTAATCCTTTTAACAACTGCCGTTGAAGGAATTAAAGGTATAACCACCTTCTTGTTCTGCTCCCTTATTAGAACGCAACCAAAACGATTTCATATGGTACAACAAGCTGCGGACCATCTTCCAACCTAGCACTCACGCATTCAAGTAGTATCACCACAATCAAGTATAAAACTAACATAAACCATGCCCGTTCGTAGTCATCCAAGGTCTATCTACGTATGTCAATGGATGTCAAACACTGCAGCGCAGATTCCGTCAGCAGGCTGTCGGTTCAAATATCTTAAAAGAAAGATGTGCTTGGCCTGTTAGAGTGCGGTTCGGGCTGTCCACAAAATTACCGCTAACTGCCACTCAAGACTGAACGATGTTTAAACCTCTGAGTGGCAGCAGCTACAAACTGTTCGAAATTACAGCAGGACAAGGTCTCCATGATTTCCGAGCTACTGCAAGTACCCGAAGGTCGGAATTGTTTATTGTTGAATTAAATTTATTTTGTTTTCATCGTTTATACATACTGGCTTGAAAACTGATTCCAAAAGTAAGGTAAACAAATTTCAGAATATGTACAGATATCCGTCTTGTAAATTCCGTAAACGTTTTAGTACATTGTCATGCAGCTGGATCATAACAGGCTCCACTGAAAAATACAGAACAAGGTGCTAACGATGGTGGTGTCACAATTGAAGTCTTACCCGAAGTAGAAGTAGTCGAATAAGTAGCGATAATCGAAGAACATAAAGAAGAAAAGGTCGACTTATCTCAGGTAACCATCCCTATCGAGCAGGACACCGAGACTGTTGAACCACCGAGATCACCGTCCCTCACGCCGCCTTGAAACCGGAGGAAGCCGAAGTGGTAATACAAATCACCGAGACCGGGAGTGAACACCTGCACTCCGTCATTAAGCCCTTGGAGCCCGCGGAAAGGGTCATGGGCGGACAGTCCATGCTTCATTATGAGCATTAAGCACGTCTCTCTTTTCCGTGTGGGCAGAGTGACTGTATGCAACACAACACTTAACTAATAACAAATAACAGCTTTCCCTAGCTAACAGTCGTTGACTAGACACCGTCGGGGTCTAGTCACCAACAAAATCGCATTAAGGTCAGCAGAAGACGGTGCTGTGCCCAATGTGGCCATCGCGTTGGCTCTGTGCATTTCTAAGCTAATACGCTGGCTTATGTACTGGTAATCTTTCGGTCGCTGTTCGCTGGTTTCCGGGTACATTTTCTTGACTAGGGGTGGTAGTCGGTCGCCAGGAAAGCGCTCTTCCGGTTTACAAGGACCAAGGGTGTCGAACGAAAGGGGATAGAACAAGCTATCTCCCTTAATGCACTGGTACTTCGTGATTTCTGCTAATTCAGCATGACTACCGCTATGCTTACTCTCTTGGAAGTCGCTGCAAGAGAAGCGCGAAATATGGTGCATCTGCGTATTTACATCTTTGGTCAGAACTTTCCTCCGCTGACATAGAGCCAGGGTGGTCTATCCGGCCGTTGTCGTCATTCTGTGAAATTCCCGGTTTGCTCCAATTCTGTTTTGTATCCAGCGGAAGAGAACGCCCGATTGACCACGGCGTTCGGGGTGGTGTGAGCCGCGTGTCTTCTACAACGGAAAATATGATAGTCACATGTGTGACTGGCAAATCCGTCCGGCGGAAACTTTGGCCTGTGAACCGGCAAAACCGTCCGGAGGGCCAAAATTCCGTCCGGCGTAAATTTTGCCCACCCAAAATAATTTTCCCGGGCTTCGGCGTGCTCAAAGGACACAATTCTAAAGGTCATCCGGACACTTTTGCCGGAGATCAGGAAGCAGTTGGTGTTATCCGGACACATTTGCCGGAGTCAAGTTCCCAGTTGGTTTCAACCGGACACTTTTGCCGGCAAATGTGTCCGATATAGACTAACCACATTCTAGGCTCCTGCAATAGTGTCCGGCTGTCACAGACTGCCTACGAGGTGCAGGCAAAAGTGTCCGGCTATCAAAGTCTATCGACCAGGCTTGGGCAAATTTTTCGGTGGGCAAAATTTACGCCGGACGGAATTTTTGCCCTCCGGACGGTTTTGATATGGTGGTCTCTGTTTCTATAAATGTTTTTTTCACATATTATTGTTTCGGAGAAATTCCACCAACGAGCCAGTACTGCATGCGCTTCTAGGAATGCCTATTTGGCACCGTTAGCAAGTGCACTGCTTCGGACTAAATATCATGTACGGTTTCCCATAGAACTAGCTAATGTATTTCGCTGGGAATGTGCGCAGTCGAGATCAATACACAGAGTGCGATGCTGTTTGTGGGTATCATGGGTTCATAATGGCGAAACGAGTAAATCAAATGGTGCTTAAGATTCACTTCCAAGAACTCAGTTGTATAGAAATTCTAGAGAAGGTACGATGTACACTCACGTGACTAGAACAGTCTCTTTGCTACTGGCTTCGTTTGCTGACATACTAAGTATATGCCTTAATGGGCGATATTTCTTGTCAACGTAAGAAAAGCTCTACAATCTTCTGCTTACTAAGAATAGTTATTGATTCTGTTACAAAAATCCTTTGTCTTGCAGGTGGTGGATACGCAGGATTCCATTACGACAAAACCATCGAAAATTTTCAACGGATGCCAGGATTAGCACTGCACGGTGATACCAACTGTGGGAAATCTCTTTCTGGAAGTATTATGCAAGAATTTTTTGCGCGTGGTGCCGCCCAACTCTACGATCTGAAATCCATCACACCGGCTGCTCTGAGAGACCTAATAACAACTCAGAATGTACCGATCGTCATCCATGATCCCCCGAGTGCGGAAATCATAAAAGTGGCCATTGATGATACCTACGAAAGAAAAGCCTTAACAACGTACAACAAACGTCGGTTTCCAAAGACGTCAGCCGTAATATCCTTAAACTCTGATGCCTTGGCGGAATTTCGTGTTTTCGACAAGTATGCACACAAGACCACTTTGTTTCTGTACTACATTCAAAGTGTTTAATTGCAGTATGAGAGGCATGTCGAGGGCCGTCATTGTACCATTCCGTGAGCAAATGGAAGAACGGGACGCTGAGTTAAAGATACGGGACAAAGACTGCTTTCAGTATCTGTCCCAGCATGCAACAAAGCTTTTTAAACTGGATGCGGACGACGTCGCTGCAGTAGCTGGTTTTCACAAAGAAATTTTTGCGGACGTCCGGTGCAAGCTACAGTCGTATGGCATGGACCAGTCCATTCATCGCATTGCCTTCAACATTTCCTTGATGTACGCCTACACTAAAAAAGTAAGTATTACTAAACTCGATAAATGCCGGAAATGCCAGCTATCAAACTTCTGGTGCTCGAGAATATCAACATTTGACAGTTTACCGCAGTTCGCAGGTGAACAGGGAAGGTTGCTAGATCTTCGGCGTAGCGGGGATGAAAGTACTGTATCCCGGTTCAATTTGTCAGTTCTTTTGTATGGTCTGGCTAGTGGTCGGTGCATATGGAAGTGAGAGGTTCTGATAGGGATGACGTCACCCAATCGTGCCACACATACACTCACCACTGGCCAGACTGTCAAATTAGTTGATAAACTGGGCTCGGGAATACAATACTGGTTACACTGTTGCTTCATAATTGAGGTGCAGATGGGTGTAACGAAAAGGCGGCAACCACGGACGTGATTGTGGTCGACTGTGGTTGTGGTTTCCGGTGACCTTTTTGATGATTGGTGGTCGACTGTGGCTGTGGGTTTTTCTATCTTTTTGGTTACGATTTCGTCGTATATTACATTAATCATTAGCATCGTATAATGCTTAATGCAAACATGGATTAGAACGGGGTAGCCGTAAAGTATCATTAAATTATTGAAAATTGAACGTCATCCTGTGACCACGATCAACCACAACCACGGTTGGCCACTCGCAACAAAAAAATTCGAAAATACCACAACCACAGTCGACCACCAATTATTAAAAAGATTACTTGAAACCACAACTACAGTCGACCACAGCCACGTCCGTTGTCGCCACCTTTTCGTTACACCCGGTGCAGATACCTGTGCGGTGAGACAACTAATCCAGCGCAGGTCTCCTGTAATCTCCTGTAACAAACTACGCCACAAAACATGCATGGTGTGGCAGAGATTCATTATTCATTAAATCTTTGTGCTCCCGCAGTGTAGGGTTGACATTTTGCCATATCGTTGCGTTCCTAAAAGCGATACTTTGCTAGTCAGCAACGTAACTCTTACTATAGACGGACGTTTGCCCATGCTGGATTAACAGCGTGTGCTTAATAGGTACTGCAGATTACTGATTTCTCAAAAATCGTTCGGCCGGATGCTTTGAGATCATTCGTGCTTGTGGATATGTGCAAAGAAGCTGCGACGTGGCAGACTCGGCCAAAAACCAAGACGAAGCACATAGCGCCGCAACCTCCACTTTCACCGTTGAAACTGAAGCACGCGCAACCTCTGGACGCCATTCATAATTTTATCATCGAAACGGCTCTTGAGAAAACCGACCACAATTTTGTAAGTAGGGTTTGTGTAAGGATGCTTCCGCAAAACTGTGTGAAGAGCGTTTCCTGCACTTTGATCAAAACATTAAGGCATTTCTGAACCATTGGTCCGATGCACTACAATATTTAGATTAGAATTAGCAGCAATAAGCTCAACTGCAGTCTGCAGCCAAAATTATAAAGCGAAATACATCGTAGCCGGCTTCAGTGCTGCAGGAACCATCTAAGTGTAGTAGAAGACATACGTAGGCTGTAACGACAGTGTGTACAGTTTGCTATACCATGATAGTTCTGACAGTGCTTTTTGGTACAACTTTTCTGGCGCATTCGAAGGGATATGACTTGATTCAGTTCATTTGCAGATGGGCTGCCTAAGAAAACCCAGCATAGGGCATAGGAGTGCTCCTTGGTTTGCACAGATGTTAAAACATGACTGAAGGAAACATGACTCCAGGGTGCAGCAACTAGCTCAGCTCGAAGCTTTGCAATTCACAGATTCCAGTAGTTCTAGCAGCGTACTGTACAATAGTAGATTAAGGACTGTATGAGACATTTGGTCGTTTTTTCCATTCACGAGCGGGTTGAGAATCTCGTAAGACAAAATAAAACAATAGAATGGAAACATCGTTGGTGTACTTTTCTGTTTGTAAAAAGTAAATATTTCATAGAAGTGTACTTGGAATTTCTTGTTGATAACGATCATATAAATTTAGAAAAACAATTCAAAAGAAAACTGGAGAAAAAAGGCGCTGAAGCAAAATCGTTAATATGTTGAAATTTTTCGAACTTGCTGTTTTGAGTCGAATCGATAATAACTGTGCAGAGCTGAAAAAAATAAGATTGCGTTACGAAGATCACTCCTGTAGTTAATCTATAGAAGAGTAAGACATTTTTCCAATCAGGTGAAGAACTTCACAAAAACCTTCACCGTGAAGAGCAAGGATGGCAATACGCATTCTTATATTGCCTTCAAACATGATGCCTTTGAAGCGGAACTGCGAAAAAGGGGGATTGATGTGGCGTTCATGAAGCCATATTGTAATGCAGTTCGTTTAATTCCGCATGCCGAAATATCACGGGACGTGAAGCTCGGAGGCCGGACCATGAAATCTTCCGTAATTCCAACGGAAAAGGTTTCCCAGAAGATCCTGGATTTGTTAACGGAAAAAGGTAGATCGTCGATAATTTAGCAGTATGTGTCAGATGTTGGTTGGCAGCTCTTAAAGATGCGATGACCGAAGAAGTGCGTTCAGGTTTTGTAGCGCATCCAGTGCCGCTTCCGGGAGACATTATTGCGGATTCGCACGCAGACTCTGAAATGCGTCTGCCCAACGCTGACAGCGGGAGTTCTTCTGGAATTGTCCCTGAATTGGTTTCCGTATGTGATTCTTGCAGACACATTGGCAACTGTTGTTTGGTTGCTAACTAATATAGCCAAGCAAATATCTCAAAGATGCACAATGTTCTATTGATTCACAGACGTATCCGATTGTCGAGGAGCATCCGGCCACAATGGCTATCGGCGGACTTGGGGCAAATACTCCTCACGAGCGGGGCGAATTTGTTTTGCCGAATGTTCCGAAAAATCTACCTTCCGGTACCCGTATAGTTTAGTCATGCCCGCCGGCAATGTATTTCTGCAAATTGTTGTTACATGCAGGAAGCACTACGCAACATGACGGAGGCCATATTCCACAAGTATCGGGCAGTGTGGGCCATGCCGCCATTGGCCAAACCGACTCACCAATGGGTATGTACTTTTGCGCTCGCGTTGTCGATCAGACAGCAAACACCAAACACATGGCTCAACAAGCTCAACTACATCAACACTGTGTATGTATTATAGATTTTGCGTCTGCACTTGCAGACCTTGTACCTGTCTCAGAAAGACTGCCCTCTCCGGACAAGGCTGATGGCACAAAAGATTTGCCAAGTAAGACGAACGCACAAGCGATATGCCACATGTGATATTTTTTTGCCGGGAATTAAGTGAGAGATTCTGCAAGAAAATTTGATTTCTTACCGGAAAGTTATATACGCATTTATACGGTACTAGGCACATTTTATATGCGAATGACCATTCACTTACACGGGTGCATTTCGGGCTCTGCGATCTAGAACTGCCTCAAACCGCAGCCAACTTGCGAGCGTCCACACGCTGTGAGTTAACTTTTTCACTCAAATTTCAGTGATAAAGTCTACTGTGCATATGTACATTAAGCCGGTTTTACATGCTGCTGTTTCTCAGTTAACAGTTAACACTGACGACAGAGGAGGACTACAGTTCCTAAACCGTTCAGCAATAGAGTTGGACCGATTGAACAGTCGGGCGCTGAAATGTACTGAGTACAGGGAATTCATTTGCAAAGTGTATTAATGGCTTTTGGCGTGTATCATTGATAAGCCTGATCGCTTGTTTTATACTGAAGATGAAAGCAAATACCAAACATCATTGCGTAAATGCATTATCTGAAAGTTAGTTTTTTAAATTATAAAACTTTATAACTGATTATATCATATCAGCCGTGGCTGATCTCGTCATTGGAACTGCGCCTCTTACTCTTGTTTAAATTCTTCAAATATTTTAATACCACCAATGAACACGCTATTAACACAATAATAATAACAATCAGTTAATTACACATCATCACTAATTGTTTAAATTGTGTTTGGTTCTTTTTACCACGTTGAAGTGTGAAGTGGCATATTCATCTTGTTTAGCTACTGGTTAACGGCGCTTCAGAACAGTGTTTACAGTTCTTTGCTTTCATCTAACGTAGCCCATGACAGTTTTAATATTTTTCATATCATAATATTATGCCATATTTCTCGTAACACAATAATATTATACCATATTCCTCGTAACACATCGAGACCGAGTTTCAGACGATAAAATTCGGTAAAAAGCACCGGCACCGACAAATACTGTACTAAAGCCGATAACAGACCAAAATGGATTCTCCTACCATAAACACAATTTAATAATGAAATGCGCAGTGATTTACCAAGGTTGTTGCAGATACAACACTCCAGTTAACATAAATAATGAATCTTAAACAAACGGAAATTCAGTCTTCGTTAGCTGGTTTATTAGCATCCAGCATGTTCAACAGCCCGTGTAAATTGTAAAAAAAAGAAAATTAATATCAGATCGAGTACTTAAAACATTCAACAAAAATCCATTAAGTGTCTGCCGCATCAGAGACTACAGTCAGCAACAATTGTTCTTTTATTTATCGTGATATTGCATATACAGATAGACGGGCACACCGGTAACACCCTAACAGCACAGCTGTCAGCGTGCATGTTTTTCTATGCTGGATGTATGTGTCTGTCCTCTATGCTTATTTTGGTTCTTCATCTTAATGAATAGAGGATTTTTTTCTCTACGTACTAGAATAGTTGGATTTTAAATACAGTACACGATACAAAAAACACAGCAAAGAAACTAAGTGAGACGTGATGTTTTCTGTCTGCTGCCTCTATCGAAAGTGCTGCGCATTCATACAGTTTGGAACAATAGGCTCGCAAATGCGCGCGTGCATTCTCAATCGGTGCAACTCTATTTACAATATTTACAATAATTGCTCAATCGTATCGCTTTCTCTGTGTGTTATGCCATTACCATGGCATTGATGAATTCATGGTCCGAAAACAGCAAACTATCAGGTTATCGTACGTACGTGCTACATTGGCAGAAGTTTCGTCTCAACCAAACAAACATTTTCGACCAACACGCGTCCTTTCATTTACAATAGCAAGAGAAACTATCACACTTGTTACATGCCGAAAGTGCGCAAAATGTCTGCGAGATTGTAACGTTATCTCTTCACGATGACTTCCAGTATCGATTCTCAGTAGAGGATCACCAGTGGTTCGTTGCTATTATATTCAGAACTGTCCAACTAGACAATTACAGCAAGTAACGCTACAGTTATTCGTGTGATATAGACGGGGAGCTAATTGTGCACATATGATACAGTAAACGTTTTTCGGTTATGCAGGTTCGAAATCAAAGAAGAAGGTAACAACGAAGAAAAGAAAGCCTAGCCAAGGGGAATCCAGTGGTAAATAAATTTGTCCGTAACCGGCGCGCACTAATGAACTGAGGTGTTGTTTCTGTTTTTTCTACACTAGTTCCGGTTACCAGGCCGAAGCGAGCCAGGATTGAAATCAGTATGAAAGACGATGAAACCATTCTTGTAAGGGCTTGATAAATTTACAACGGTCAAAATAACTAGAACGTCACGCTCTTTAGTGTCATACCTGTAACAAGAAGGTCCACGCCTTGGATCCTGGAGTTCGATGTTCTCTCTGTCACAGATGGCATCACATGCACTGCCAGAATCTTTCCGAACGTTTAAGCAAGGCGAAAAAGAAAGCATTCATATGCAGCGCTTGTAGAAGTGCTTCCGCGGAAACGACATGAGCATCCCAAAGTGCGTTTTCCTTTTGGCGGCTTCGTTATTGTTTTTACGTTGTCAGATATGTAGTACCAGCAGTGCCAGCCATCAGATTATTAATTTCAATATTGATGCTCTGTATCAAAATATACGTGCACAATGCGGTGCAGTTTTTTGTTTGTTTGTTCGTTTGATATGGATTGTGTATTTCTTGTACTATCTGTGTGTACTGTGAATTCTCTGTGAATTGTTTATTACAACGAATGGCGAATTCTCCAACCAGTGGATTTGTATAAAGCGAATGTTGCTTTTGTTTATCGGTCCAAGTTACTTCACTCCAAACAGTAACTTGAGGTTACGACAATAACCGCTATTATGGAATGAAACCGGCAATCTCATTTCTGGCAATCTCATTTCAGCTACTGTAATAGTCACTACGTTCGGTCAATATCATGGCGTTACGGTGGCTGCTGCAGTTTCTGGCCGGCCCAAGTCAGCAACTACTGGTCGCCGCGCTTCCGCTTATGCCACGGCGTTGCTGACGTTGCTGCAGTTTACAATAGGACCAAGGCAGCAACTATACTGGTCGCTGCGGTTGCGCTTATACCATTGCGTTGCCGTCGTTGCTGAAGTTTCCAGCAGTACCAAGGCAGCAACTCTACTGGTCGCTGCGGATGCGCTTATACCATAGCGTTGCACCCGTTGCTGCAGTTTCCTGAAGGACCAAGGCAGCAACTGTACCGGTCGCTGCGGTTGCGCTTATACCATTGCGTTGCCGTCGTTGCTGAAGTTTCCAGCAGTACCAAGGCAGCAACTGTACTGGCCGCTGCGGTTGCGCTTATACCATGGCGTTGCGGTCGTTGCTGCAGTTTCCAGCAAGGCCAAGTCAGCAACTGTACTGGTCGCTGCGGTTGCGCTTATACCATAGCGTTGCCCCCGTTGCTGCAGTTTCCTGCAGGTCCAAGGCAGCAACTGTACTGGTCGCTGCGGTTGCGCTTATACCATGGCGTTGCGGTCGTTTCTGCAGTTTCTAGCAGGACCAAGGTTCAACTGTACAGGTTGCGGTATACGCAACTAATGTACGCAACGGGACGGTGACCATTATATGGAAGTAGTGTACAGATTGAGCCACTTCTGGCAAGGGTGGTTGCACAGGAAGAAACCGGCTTTCTCCTCGACTTTTTCAACGGACAGCCGTTTGCTCTCGTTCCATTTTGCAAAGCATATGAATGTCCGTTCACCTACGAGCAGCGGCAACAGAACCCTGGCATGAACGAATCTGTAGAAGTACTGCTGCAGCTAAAATCTGGCGAGCTATGGAAATGGTACGGCAACGAATATCCATTCACAAGACTCCAGTCATTCCCATCGGAGATCCGGTTTTGAAGTGGGTTTTGTCAGAGTCACTGTAGATGAAAGCTCTACTACTGTATGACAGCGGTAGTTCGGTTGAAGCAACATCGTTTCCCCTGTGATGCAGCGCAACTGCAGATCCGCGGGAAATGCGAAAAAAATGTCAATGATAATCGTCCGTCGTCCGGCGAATTGACAATTAACCATCTACCAGTGGATGTGCTGAGACAGGTGTTTGGCTGCCTGGAAGCAACTGCAGCATGTGGTGGCTTCTCGCGATCGCGCCATGCGATTACATCTTATACATTGCGAGCGGTGTGCTAGCAGTGTTTGTTAAGTTCGGCCCATAAGAATAGTCTCAATATTTTGCATTATTTAAATTATTAAGTTACGCTGTCAGCAAGTTTGCATTTATAAGCAAGCTTTTGCAGCAGGGAGCGTGGCAGCATATTACGTGTACTGTAAAAAAAGCTGCATGCTGAGGATCTGCTGTCGAAGCATGGATGATAAGCAACCCGCAAGCGCGTAAAGGCGATTATTGCCGCTTTAATAAGAAATGCCATCGCTAAATGCCAAGAGAACTTCGAGAAAAGCACGGAAAGTTTTCAGTTCTGTTAGTTATCAAAAAAAAGCAATTCCTACGCAGAAATAACAGCTCGTGTCAAAGTCCAAGGTCAATAAATATGGCAAACTACATGTACCAACAATACGTGCAATTAAAAACCTTCGAATAAAAGCAAAAATATTTCCTAAAGCGGACTGTCTTAAACTACGCAGGGTACGAAGACACTGTTATACTGCATCATCGTTCCGTGCGCTAGTTCTCAATGCCTCTGCAGCTGCAGCGAGATCAATTCGTTCAACTCCTCCCGTCCTACACCCATCAGATGAATAACAAGCCAACACCTTCGTCATTTACTGTGGAAAACATCGCGTTCCCAATGCCGTCAAGAATCTGTAAGAGAAAGTGCATTCAAACGGTCAAATGCAGCTTATCACAAGATTGAACGGGACATGGCAATGAACGACCTACTCTGAGGATGTGAAGTTTCAGGGGAATGATATGCTCGAGAAAAAAACGGTCTAATTTCTTCCAGCCCGCACCTATTCCAGTCCGCATTACTCACAACCATAGTCCAAAGCCGTGCAGTCCAGTCTGCTTTTCTCAGGTCGATCAGCCCCGACTGGATCTGCGAGCAATAATCCATGCCCACGCGATCGTCAGAGTAAACTGTGCCGCAAAGTTTGCCATTTCGGAAGACCAAGAACCGGCAAACAGATGCTACAAGTGCTAGTTCGTCGCTCAAGTTGCTTCCGGCTGGGAAATTCAAAGGGAGCTGGTTAAGCCCCTCCAGCACCAGCACCTTGAGGGGAGCGCCTCCATTCCGCACTCCAAAACATTTCAGAAGACGACAAACATTTAAAAACTGGTCGTACATCGAGTGAGTCACAACGGTGGTCACTTTCGAACTCCAAACGTTGTTCAGGTAGCTCACACAGTGACGTGCATCGAACTTCAGCAAAACAGTAGTGACAGCGGTATGAACAACGATTTGATTCCATAACTGGCAGACGGAGCGAATCTTGCACGACGCAGGGGCTGTGAGGCAGCCAAGCACCTGTCGCAGCAGATCCACTGGCAGATCGTTGATTAACAATTCACCGGGTAGCGGACGACGAT
>JAQGAU010001994.1:0-17006 GCA_034698045.1 Paramacrobiotus richtersi | reverse complement strand
CAGACTGGCAGCCAGTTCGGGCATGTTCTTCGTGCACGGAATTTGTTATGACAGCATTCATGGTGAGCCGAAGGGTGCCAAATGGCAGACACTCTGTGTCACGTTATGTAATAATACCGCTGATTACGCAGATTCGCTGTTTGTATCTGATAACACCCTCCAAATGTAGACAGGTATACAACCACTATCGCATAGTTAATTAAAGTAAATACGAATAAAAACGACTCAAATATACAGACTGAATTTTTTCGTCCACCATTTGATCTGCATTCGATATGATTTTCGTTCGGGGTTTTATCTATACGATTTTTGAACTGATACGCCCTCACACGCTTGATAACGGATGATATAATTCGCTACGGTTGCAACATCAAAATCAACAGGAAAAGAAAGCAGGCAATCGTGAATCCGCATGAAAACTCTTTTTTAACGATGGAAATTAACAATTCCAGCCAGAATAGATACTAATAATTCAAAAAAAAACATTACACCATTAATTTCACTGCTGCGCTTCCTTGTGCAAAGCGGATAAGAAAGCGGCGGAGCTGTCCTTCAGTTTGCCCTGCAGCGCTTCGGCGATCTGCATTTTGCTCAGGCTCTGCGACGAGAACTGGCCGATGCGGTCGCAGTACTGGCCAACTTGTGCCGCCGACAAAATGATATCCGCGCGCGGTGGTTCGGGCAGGGAACGGAACATTTGACTGATTTCCTCCTCGGTCAACGGAGGCTCGCCCTTGACTTGCCGTTGCTGATTCTACAAAATTAATCAGGAAATTAACCAAATTATACAGAAAGCCATCTTCTTGTAAAACACCATGAACACGGTTTTCACACGTAAATTTTTCCAGAAAATTTTTCGTGAAATCACAGTGTAAAGCAAGGATGCTGCCCCAATGACCGCACAGGTCCGCACTTGCATAATAGTTAATGGAAGTGTTTTAAAATTCACAAAAATTCCTAAAGAACTATAAGCATTCTGAACAATTACACGGTAATATTCTGATGATTCTGTTCGATTCAATATAACTTAAACGATACTGGTATCGAGTAACACTATGCTAGATAAAAATGATTACGGTAATGAACTGATAAAGTATTTTCAGCTGAATATTCTAAGCGGAAACGAACCTTTCGCGCGATAATCCGTCGACGATCCTGTTCCTGCCGTTGCGTGCGTTTTTGATGGGCCGTCAGTTTGGAGTTTTCCTGCAGCAGGCGATCCACGCCTTCCAACAACAGGCTGACATTCTTTTCCAAGGTGGAACTGTAAGAATGAAAACATGAAAAGTCATACTGCCGAATCCGCGCGCGGCACGTTGCCCAACGATCGTCAAGAAAATTCGTGTCAAATTTTTTCACACAAATTCCGACGGGCATGAAACTATCCACTAAATTTTTTCAAAAGTAATGAAGTTTCTTAACATACAAAAATTATAAAAACCATAAAAATCCTCTGGCAGCGTATAGTATCGTAACTATCGACTATATTTTTCAGTCGACTAAATCATTATTCATAAATTATTATTCAGTCGACTAAATCATAACTAAATCATATATTTTTCAGTCGTGTAATCGACTAAATAAATGCGCTATGCCATACTTCGTGGACAGGTCAAGGAAGGGACGCTTGTTGGGCGAAGGAGCGATCAAGTCCAGTTCACTCAGTGCAGCGTTGGTGAAGTGACTGTTCTTGATCTGAATCGGGACTTCCTCGAATAAACTGTCCACCGTGATCTTCGAACGGCGCACACTAAAGACAAAAATCATTATCGGAATTGGACAGAGTGAAACAAATTTAAATAGATCAGCTGAAAAGCACTACACAAAAATATATCCACGTGATTAGTGGTAACATTTTTTTTATAATTTCTACGTAAAACCAGTTAGCCGGTAGGTGATCTGAAATGGATAAATTCACTGATGTACCAAAAAATGGGTGATAATACGAAAACACAAATCAACGGCACATAAAGAAAAAAATAAAAAATTAGTTTTTTTGTGAATTATGATGAATTATTGCGGATGTTACATTTACCTGTCCATAGAAAATTCTAGCCCATCCTTCTTGACGACCCGCATCATTTCGGCACCCAAACGAAACGCTTTCAAAGTCAGCAAACCTTGAGCAGTTCGCACCGGATCTGAATAATCATCAAAGATGGTCAGAACTTTTGTTCTGCACATAGTGATAACAGGGAAAACTGTTCCAAAATACCGTATATCAACACCACTGACTCCTCCACAGCGGACTGATACGAATACTGAGATTCAAAAACATCCCGTGTGAAAAACGATCCAAACACGGCGCTCTTGTACCATCCAACAACCAGATTGTCCACGTTGACTTGTCGCAGACGTTTCGTCATTTCCTCGCTGTATTCTGTAATATAGACAATTATGGTATGGTACATTTTCCAGAATTTTTCGTACATGTGCGGTAACAAATAAACTGCGAATTAAGTAACTTTGGGAGACTATTGCAGTATAGAAAGCGATCCATAAACTATTAAACAGTCTAACACAGAAAACTCGCTTGATTACTCAGCCTGATTATTAACATGGTGTACGCGCTTCCGTTTATGCGATTTTCCCTGTACAGTGCAATTTGCAGAGTGCAACAATTTACAGATAAACAACCCATGCGCAGTTATCAGCTTACTAGGACTTGCTTGAAAAGTGCCCTCGAAAGCATCTTTCAATCAGGCAATGCGAGAACTAATCGAAGATACTCTCCGAAGACCCAATTTTCTACAGGACATACAAATTCTCATAATTCTCGAACAAAGCAATACCTTCCATTTCCTGCTCATTCCCCTCGCGCAGCGACGGATACGCATACGTCAGCTCCAATTTTCCTCCTTCCTCCAATAATCCACAAAGAAATCCCTCAGCATGCTCTCCGAGAGTACGCTGCTCTTCGCATTGCTTGATAATTTGCATCACAACCTACCATGCGACAAAATTCCGCATTACCATCGCGAAGAATACACGAATCGCAGAAACTTGCGCATACCAATGGAGTAAGCTGCACCATTTGAACAGGGCTTTCACCGCCCTGCCTACTGCCGTCTTGATGAGGCGCCATGATTAAAGGATAGAAAAACACTGTCTTCGAATTAAAAAACGGCGGAAGAGAGGATAACGAAAGGATACTTCTGAAATTTTCGAAAAACCGGTCACGTACTATGCGAAGAACTCAGCACTGCAAAATTTCGAAGCAAATGAAATGATCGATAAACATTAAACAGCGTGGCCGGAAATCCACAGACTCCATTCCATTTGGCGCAGGGTTGGTAGTGCACACAACACCCAAGGGCGGAAGCGAGATGCACAGGCCTTTTGGAATTCAACGGGCCACTTACCAATGTGGGCAGCAAACGGAATTTCCAATGCTCGGCACATAAGCGTTTTTTGCAGACTTATCACTTATGATAAGTGACTTATCAGTTTTAAACTTTTAATCATTTGTGCTTTGACTCTTGGAGTTTTGATTTGTTAGTTGTTATGTTTCGTGTTTTTGATTGAATCTGTACAATTTAGCCACAGCGTATCTCAAACTTTTCACAACATGCCCGAAGTGCAGTCGAAATCCTCTCCAAACCAGCCTCCTATCGTCTTTAACGGATTGAAAGACGTCGGTGCGTTTTTACCGTTTCAGTGTATTTTCGGTATTTTGCCTTTAATCAACATTTATGATAATTTCTCATTGAAGAATGGCGTATCGGCGTGACGACATCGTCCAGTGAAGCCGCCCAAGTGGGACAGACCTTCGTGCAGGTGAAGATGAACGTGGAAACAGGCATCCCGAGTACGGTGGGATCAGCGGATTCCGCGCAGACATCCACGCAGACAGTCCAAGTGGAAATGACGATTCCCAAATTCTACGCATTCCTCAGTGAAATGGAGAAGGTTAAAGCCAGTTTGGGCATGTTTAAATAAATTATGAAATTTTTGCTGGATTTTTTAATATTGTTCCATTTGTGATTTTATTGTAACTTATAACTTTTTTACTTATTGCATTCTGTTTTCCGATTTTCGTTGATTTTTATGTAACTTGTTACTTATGGCTTTTTGTATCGACGACGACTGAGTAGATTTAATTGTGCTGCTATGAATTTGTGGTAAATGTTGATTTCTGATGTAAAGTGCTGACGAAGAGGAAAACATTAAAGTAAACACAAGCTTTCGATTCTGAACTTACGTATTTTTTTGCTGGAATTCGCGAAGCGTAGCGAGGCGAAGTGTTCATTAAAGTGACATATTATTACTGAAGTTTGACGAGTTGCTAATAAAATTCCATAGAAACAGCGATTTTTTGTCCACTTGTAGCAAGATTTTGGTTTAAGTGCTGCTACTGTAAATCGCGCTTCACACTTCTGGAGTCTGATACCTGCGAAACACACAAAATCCAGGAATGTCCCATGTGTAAGTTTCTGCTGATCCGAATATTCACAAATATCAAAATGATAAGAAAATTACCTTCTCCATTCCAGCTATTATCAAGAATTATGGCGACAAGCGCACCTGGAGTTGGACGCCTTGCTGAGCGAGGATTTGGCTGATCTGTATCAGCGCATGAAGAAAGAGGTGCTTTCCGCATCACCAGCGTATGTTTCATTGCTGACCGGAAGTGGGTGTGCTCTGACATTTAATCGTCATTACAGGAGCCACGGCTGATCTTTGAGGTGTTGGCGGGACTGTATCTGCGATACGTGCAGATTTTTCGCAGATTTGAAACATGCCTGGACCAGATTGTCCATCCGCAAAAGCGCCAGTTTCTACGGAAAGTTGTCGGTAGGTGGCGATTTTTTAGTAGTTTTCAGTAGAACTCATCGCCATGCTTATCAACAAAATCATACCTCGTGGTTGTTAACATTATCGTAGTATAATGGCTCAGGCTGACAAGTGGATAGGCAAATTGTTATGGATCTTGATGCTGTAATTACCAAAATTCGAGACTTGCCTATTACACATTTTTTCCTGGATTTTTGTAGGCATTTAATACCGTGTGTGTCTGTGTGTTAGGCAGTTAGTTTGCTTTGCGATAATAAGTCAGCCCTTGCGAATAAATTTTTCTTTACTTTCCTTCATGCCCGTTCGTCACCTTTGCTGATTGATAGTATTTGGAAAATCAAATCAATAGTAAAAAGCTTCTTTTACTAGTAAAAAGGAATTCTGCAGATTGGCACGTTTAAGTACTGATTCAATGTGTGGAAAAGCATAGGTAACAACCAATATTAAAATCGGACAACAGAATGGACACGGAATTAATTTTTATTTGAGAAACAATTGTTTAGTGAAATAATTAAGTAATTAAGAAATTCCTAAATTCGTGTTGGAATGTTATGACACCAGTCTTACGGTTGAATTCACAGCATCCCTGATGGGTCGGCTGCAGGAGCTGAAATTCGAAATGGTCAACCTGGAGCAGTCTGACTTCCAGTTCCTGTACAGCTACGCTCAAGAGTTGGGCTACACCACCCTCGACCTCGACCTGCCCATTCCCCGCTACCTCCGCCACGACCGCTTCGAGGATCTGCAGGAACGGGACACCCTGCTACGAAAATTCCAAGAAAAACGGGAAAGCATCTTGGTCCGGAAGCGCGGCGCCCGGGCGGCGGACGTCCCCGCGGTGGAGGCGGCCGGCATCCTGTTGCAGCTGGAAAGGTCACGGCAGGCGTGGATCACGGTGGCGGAGGTGATCCGGGTCAAGAAGGACGAGGGACGGATTAGCGATGAGAACCGACGGCTGCCGGAGCAGTTTACGCAGCAGCAGAGAGACGCGGCGCTAAGGATTCAAATGGTTAGCATTCGCTTTCTCAGTAATAATAATAATCTTTATTACGCAAGTCTTTAAATATTAGTCTTTAAAGTAGTCTGTAAATACTGTGTATATTTATTCACGTTAAATACTATATTAGTCTTTTAATATTATTTATTTAAATTTTATGTATTTATTTAAATGGTATTTAAATACTGTCGCGAACTAGAAAATTGAGTATCACGGAATTGAGGGCTTTAGGAATGGAGGATTTGCTGTCAGTATCATTAAATGGAATCTTGTACCGATAATGGGAAAATGGCGAACAGTAAATCATCACTTTATCTGCTTTCTTATGTATTTTGAAAACTTGTTATTATTATTAAACTGCGAGCAATAAATCTGTGTGTTTTCTTATGTATTTTGACAGCTTATTATTAGTAATAAACTGTTTGTGGCGCTTAACAACTTCTTTTGTCGTGTGATTCTATGAATATTTTCTGAATTGTTTTTTAAAATTTCGGCTTGTTCTATAGCTTCTCATGTTTACTGTACTCATGTCTGGAATGTTTTTATTGGTGGTCGCGAGCGAAATATTAAGCACGTTATCAGTTTGCCGTTGCTTGCCATTATTGCAAGAATTGTAGAGTAATGGCTTCATGTTCGCGACAGTCAGCGTACTGAGGTGTACATTACAGACTGTACGTTTATTGTAAACTATTAATCGAAAGTAAGATTTTGTTTTTTGTGTCGATTTCATCTGGTGACTGAAATCATTCTGTTGAAATTGTTATTATGATCTTACATTATTGTTCGCTCTGGTCAACATTACAAACGCACAGATGTATGTTTCCGCTTGTGCCTGTTTAGTTTTGGAAAGCCACAAAAACCCGGCAACTGGCCAAGCGTTATCGTCATAAAGAGCTGCAGATTTTGAATATTATCGGACCGGAAGTAGTGGACAAGAGCGGAACGGTTGACAAGGTGGAGGAAATCGCCGATTCGCGTCGTGTTCTGCAGCGTAAAAACGATGCACACTACCGGAAACAGCTGTCTGTTATCAAAGAGCAGTTGCGCGATAGCGAAGGACCAGGTAAAAATCTGTAGAAAGTTATACATTTTGAAATCCACATCGGTTTCTGAACTTACTAATTTGTTTTTTGAATTTCTTCCGAATCCCCAGAAATTTGGCAGTTTCATTAAATTTTGGTACGTTTATGAAATTTTCTTGAAGAAAATCGCTCTTTTGCTCGGTGCTTCTGGCGCAACACAGAAGTGACTGAAACGACAAGTTAATCAGAGAACGAAAGAAAATTACAAAAACGGTTATACACAGAAACAGAAAAAAGCAGGATGCAAGTTTAACAGTTCTGAGTTAAAATGACTGGCATACTGTCATGGACACAAGTTCATCAAATGCCGTTATACTACGCTTCCTTACACATGCTAGTTTATTGCTAGGCATAATCGCCAACATGGAACTGCAGATTCGCCAGTGGTTCCTGGAATACCGGGACGCTACGGGCGCATTCCCTGATTACCCAGCAGAAGAGGAGGGCGGATCGGCGTCGCTGTTCGTCAAGAAGAATCCGCAAGAATTGGCCATGGAGCTGGACAAACTGCGCCGACAACGCGAAGAAGCCGAAGCCGCGGCGTTGGAAGAGGCCAGACTGGCGGCCGAGGGCGGTGGCAAGAAGGGCAAGGGCGGCAAGGACCAGAAGAAGGGGAAAAAGGAGGAGAAAAAGGATGGTAAAAAGAAGGAGGAGAAGAAGAAAGATGATAAGAAAGGGAAGGGAAAGGGCAAAAAAGGTGATTCATAAGATGCTGTTGCATGTAAAGCTGTATTAACAATAATATGAATATTCATCGAATTTTGCCATTGTACTACGACTTTCGGTGGGTGCGTTATACTGCTTATCGGCTATCGCACGTTGAACGATCACTGCAAATGAGTTGCTTTTCTTGGGAAGTAGTATAAGAAAACACATGTAAAACTGTAGTGTGCGAAAAATGCAACTAGCCGGTTTGCAAATTGAACTAATATTGTTGTAGATGAGGAAGAAGAAGGCTGGCTGCCGGTTGTGGCTCAGTCTGCATTCATAACCGACTTGACGGAATCGATGATTATTTTCCATGACTTTTGGGAACGCCGGTCCCTGGACAACAATGTCAATCAGGAGTTCGATGTCGATATTGTCAAGGCGGAAAAACGCGAGGAGCTAAAGAGCGAAATACGCCTGGAAGTGGATAAAAACATGCGAACGGAACTGGATTATCTTAAGCTGGCCATCGACGGTCAGAAACCGAAAAAGAAGAAAAAAGGTACAGTTCTCCTGTTGACAAGCATTCGGGTGGCGTAAAACTCTTATAATCACAGATTCAGTTTGTGCTAAGATAACGGTTGATGGCCTAAGATTCTCAGTTCGTGATTTTGTGGTGAATTGTAGTGCAAGGGCAGTATAGTTTTAGCCGAATCTCTTTACCGCACTGACAATTGTGAGCACTGTGTCATACTGCAAAAGGGACTGTAGCTGTGAGGTTTTTGGAGAAAAATTGTCGCACTGGTAGAACTTTAACGAAGTATGTCTTAGTACGATACTTTTGAGTTACGCGAACAAAATTTCCGTATCTGTAAGTACAACTTATTATTCGTAAGCAACTGAGAATGGAAACTGCTGGAACATCTGCCAACTGGATGTTTGTGGTAGTTTGTCGACACGTGGTGGTGACATAATATGGTATTGCGTGCTAGTCGGCAGTAAAGAGTCCTGTTTCGTTCATCGAAAATCGTAGTGGAGTGCCTCTCATGATTCACCCCCTGGCCAGTACAGGTGGGTCTGCACTACCATAGATTTGAGAACCCGCCAAATAAATTGATTTTAATATAACATTTTTTTATAACATAACACATAGGTTGTATAACATAATAATATTACAGGCGAACAATGGGATACTCTTTTGAGATTCGCTTTTATTTCGGCGGTTGAACTGCAGTCTTGAAAATATTGTTGAATAAATGGCGATAAACAGAGGATGAGAGAACAAAGAACGTTTGTGTTGAAATTAATGTCTGGTGTAGCCATCATTTTTACTCGATTCTTTGCGTACCGGGTAGCGGTATTCGGTGAGGAAGAGCATTAGAAATTATAAGGATGAATTTTCTACTAGAAACACACTAACACTCGTAATCACGATTTAACAACTATAGCCTCCGATATTTTCTTCAGGTAAAAAGGGAAAAAAGGGTAAAAAAGAGAAGAAGGAAAAGGACATCACGGCCAACCGGTCCATCGAATCCATCGTTGAGGAACTGGCCATGCACGGCATCCTCCTCCCGGTCAGCTCCGCCCAGTTGACCGACTACCACGGCAGCGCCCGTTTCATCGGCGAACAGCTGCGCATCAACCACTACGACTTTGACCAGCCGTTGATGCCCCAAGCAGCCGAGATCCGCAACATCCTCCGCCACTACTGCGTGGTAAACACGGCGGAGGGCGGAGTCAGGGAAAAGTGCCCGCTGGTCAAAAGTGTGCTGTTGGCGGGGCCGCCGCACAACGGGAAGCATCTACTGCTGCGGGCGGTGTGCACGGCGTTGGGCGGGTGCCGACTGAATCTGGATCTGAGCTTCATCAAGAGTCCGTACCGGGGGAAGGCGGGGATTGTGATGCTGGTGCATTTGGTGTTCAAAGTGGCCAGACTGTTCCAGCCGGCGGTGGTCAGCATTGAGTCAGCCGAGTATTTGGTCGGCAAGAAGGGACCCAAACAGTTCAAGCCGGAATACAAAGGTTGGGTTCAGTTGCTGTTTAGGGATGAGTTACATTGCTGATTTACATTAGACTGCTCGCAGCTGGATTGCCGCTCTAGTTTTAACGGTTTTCAAAAAAAAATTTGAGGAATGGGATTTTCGCAAAATGCCTCTGAATTTTACTGATTATTGTTAATAAAAGTAAGATAGTTACACCATAGATGTCAGGCTTTCTCAAAGTTCCTTTCGTTTTCTTCTTTGATACTCTCCAGCCCGGTTCCATGTTTGCGGTGTCCGTTCTGTTATACTCCGTTTGTTTGCTATCATTACGAAGTTTGGACAGTATTAAAAAAGTTTGAAGATGTTCAGAAATACATTTTTCTACAATTTTTCATTTGTTACGGCGTTGCGTAGTAACTGATATACGCCATTGTTCTACGATTTTCCCCGTATGTACATTTTAGCAATGACATGCAGTTGTTATTTTAGCGCCTGCTTCGTTGTAACGCATTTCTAACAAGGCCTGAGTTCAGTACAACACTCCCAAATCTCTCTGCAATATGGTTTTTTTGCTTTATCTTATTTCTTGCCACAAATGAAACAGCATTAGCACAAATTATTACTGTATTGTGGTTATTGCTTAGTTTGATTTTCATTTCAGTTTCTGCAGCATGAAAGGTATCATAATATTATGTTGTTGCACCTGTTTTGCAGCCCTGAAAATAAAACTCGTGAAAACAATTTACCTGCAATTAAAAAGTTAATAATTCAACCTATCAATAAACTTTGAGTTTAATCAAAATGTTCAGCAGAACAATAGCAAATTCGAGGATTCAACGACAAATTAAACCAGAGGTAAAGGGAAAATTGATTTGTTTTGTAGCTCTGAAGAAGGAACTGCTGAAAACAATGAAGAAAATGCCGTTGAAGGAGCGCATTCTGATCTTGGGCATCAGCAGCAGTCCTACTGATTGTGAAGTCAAGGCAACGAATTCCGTCTTCAATAAGGTCATACCGGTTCCTCTGCCGGATTTCCATGCACGTGTCGGTAAGTTCTTTATTTGATGATTGATATTGTGTGAAACTCAGTCGCACAATACATCCATAACTGCAGTATAACCGTTTTGATAAATCAGGAATAATTCATGCATTAAAATTCTGAATTATACAAGACGTTGCCATTGCTAATCGAGCAGTTAACGGAAATTATATCGTTCGAATCTGGGCAAACGAAAGAAATTTCTGTAGAACGATTTGACGGACCTTTGATGCTTAACAAAGAGTTGACAAGCGACCCAAAAAACATTTAAATTCCTCGTCTATTATTTTATGACGAACCGGGGAAGAATCTAAACGGACTGTAATAATTTTTCCGAAAAATATTGCTGTTTTCGACAGAAGGTCAATGGAAGATTGATTGTCATTAAAATTGTGGTAAAATTCACAGTCATCTAATTTAATTCGATAAAAGCCATTGCACTACGATCATCGACGAATGACCAATATTTTCATTAATGTCTGTAGCACTGAGTTTTGCGTGTCGATATAATTCCCTCAGTTGAAATTTCCCTCTGTTTTGTCCAGAAATTCTCCACCGCACCCTAGCGGAAGAGACCGGCTACAACTTCTTATCGTTGGATCCGCACTTGTTACCCACCGTTGCTAAAATCACCGAGTACTTTTCCTCAACGCAGTTGGTATCATTGGCCAGATCAGTGATCAGTTGGATGACGCCCCCGGGTGGATTCGCCTCCGGTGACCAGGAACGCCGGTTTGATCCCACTTCCGTCTCCATCGACCGTTTCATTCCGCTGTGTGCGCAGGCCAAACTGTTTGCGGGCAAACCACTCGAGCAGTTCGAAGTAAGCATATCTCTTGTTTTTTTTGCGCAGTAGAAAGTGGAAAAGGTCTCAGTTGCATTTTTATTGTGAATTTCTGTGGATTGATGTGTTTTCTTAAAAGTTACACTGTTTCCCGCATAGCAACATCTGCGGTACTGATAAGTGCGGACCTGCTTTGTTTCATATTTTTGATCTCCTGATAGACTTTGCAAGTATTCAGGTAGTGCTAATACAGTTGAAGTTTACTCATTCGTGTTACTATTTTATCGACCGAAGCGAAGCGAAGGTCCTCTATATTCAATGAAAATGGACATTTTGTCTGTCCCGTCGGTCACGGTACTAAATAATATAATAAATAGATTATAATAAATAAAATATAAATAAATAATATAAACACAAAAATATAGGGCGCGTCCTCTATATTAGACAAAACTGGACATTTTGTCTGTCCCGTCGGTCACGGTACTAAATAATATAATAAATAAAATCTAAATAAATTATATAAACACAAAAATAGAGGGCGCGTCCTCTATATTCCACAAAACTGAATAATTTGTCTGTCCCGTCGGTCACGATACCGGAAGAATTGCGTAATAAATATTATTAAATAAATAATGAGAAATAAAGAGATAAGCAAATAATATAAACACGCAAAAAAGGGTGCGCCCTCTATATTCCACAAAACTGATATTTTGTCCCTCATGTCGGTCACGGTACCGGAAGTGATGCGCAGCAAAAACAGTTCCTACTAAGTTTACTGGACGTTGTTTAGTATCCAATATATAGCGATATGTAACAATATTAGGCGTTGTTATGTGACCTGTGCTACTTTTATATTCACCAAAACTAGATATTTTGTCTGTCCTGTCGGTCACGGTACCGGAAGTATTGCGCTACAAAAAGCAGACAACTGGGATAGCTGTTGAGCCAGCCGTGCCTTTCGCGGTCCTCCAAGCGCTCAAAAGCAAACAGGCAACAGAACAGAGAAAGACATAGCTGGCTAGAATAACCCTGACTTTTGATTTAATTGTTTTCGACCGTTTTCGTGTTCTTCGGGGTGTGATAAAGGTCAAGAGTAATTTTGTTCTTGGAAGGGATATACACTGGAAGCAATTTACACTATATATATACACTGGATATACACTACTGCCAGCTAATTTGCACACGCTCCTGACCAACGTCCACATAACCACATTTTTCCAGTAACTTTCTGCTCGCTTCGGTCCACCAATGCCCGCAAACAGCGAGTGCACTTACCTAGTTATTTTACGTTTTCCGTAATCGACTTTTACGCACTTCGCGTCTGTTAGCGCATTGCCCAACACTTTACTGTTTCTGTTCTTTCAGGCTTGGTACGCCAAAATGCCCATTAACAAGAAACGCCGGGCCTTACTAGAAGAACAACTGGGCCTCAACGACGCCCCCAAGGGCAAAAAGAAGAGCAACAAAGCACAAAAGAAATGAACATCTTCCCCTGTTTGATCAGGATTTTTTACTGCAATTCTGATTAAATTGTGGTTAGAATACTGATTTCGGAACTAACAAAATAGGCACTTTTGATGTTGCGGTTGTTTAAGCACCGTGAAACGAATAAAAGTGTGCGGGTCGAAGTTGCAACTGTTTTCATATCATGAGGCTGTTAGCGATTTTCTACCGTTACATTAGCATTACTTTCTCTCATGTAGTCAGTTTTTCCGGAATCGCACATCTGTACCGTTAATTTCCATGTTTGTCGATTCATCCACTTGTAACGTGTAATGTTTGAATTACAAGTTTGAATTACATTAATTTGGTTACTCTATGAAACACCACGTCATAGTTCTGCACGTGCTGTATACGTCAGATCTAGTATTATTCCCCACGTGTAAACTTTTTCCCACAGGAACGTACAGACCAAATCGTCAAACTGACAAAAGAACCTAAGTACGTGTACTTTACATTCATGGCGGCAATTGCGGTGCCTCGAGCAGCTGACCTGGATCAGAACAAGGTGTTCACAAATCGTGCGAAAGTGTTTGCTACAGTAAGTACCAGTTATGTACAGAGAGAAATTATTTAATAACAATATTTTGTTCGTCATCCTTTGTGGATTACCGTAGTCCAATGGCTTGCACGCCATACCAAACTTTCGGCTGTAATTAACCAATTCAAAATTTTGACGATCAAGTTTATATTTTTCCCAGGATTTTGTCGGTATTTCCTGCCTTATGTGCCTGTGTCAGTGTGTAAGGCTATTAATTAATAACTGCGCATTAATTTGTCTTTTCTAATTCGCGCACGTCTGTCAACTCCATTGACGGCTTATCATCAGAGTATAGCCGAGTTTGTGGATAATCAAGTCAACGAAATGATTAGAAGCTATTTTATACAAGTAATGTACACGAAATTTTAATTTTACTTAAGAAACAATAATTATTTATCAACTTAGTTCACTAAGAAATCATACAAGCCCTCAAAGCAGATATAATATGTACAATAAATTCGCGTTGGGTTGTGACGGCATCATCCTTACGGCTCCATTCACAGGATCAATGAACGGGACACTGTTGCGGAAATTCCAGGAAAAGCTGGAAAGTACCCTTGTCCGGAAGCGCGGTGGCAGGGCTGTGGACGTCCCCGCGGTGGAGGCGGCCGGGATCCTGTTGCAGCTGGAAAGGTCACGGCAGGCGTGGATATCGGTGGCGGAGATGATCCGGGTCAAGAAAGACGTATCCGATCCGATAACATCTAAAATCTGCAGCTCTTTGGGCCAGATAATTAATACTTCGTTAATTGCCGGGTTTTTGTGGCTTCCCAAAACTGAAACACAAACACGAGCTAGCGGTTTTGGCTGCCAGCTGTATTCTCAGCATTTTACAGTCTATGGATCAGAAATGTTTGACTAAATCAGACCATAACAACATTCCAGTAATCAAACCGCAAATTTTCGTTCGAAAGCGACACAAAAAACTGCACTGTTGACAGTCAGTTAACTAAACATAATGCAGTCTGTAGTGAGCTGCTCGAGATGCAGTCTGTAGTGAGCTGCTCGAGATCATTCATTTGGGAGCCATGTAAAGCCACTGTACTACGGTTGTCCAGTAACAGAACTAACGATTCTCATTGTCAGGCGTGCTTATTTCACGCTGGAATAAATAGAATTTTAATGCAATACGAGGACACCATGTAAGAGGAAATAAAATTAAAACAATGAATTACGAATACCGTTGCTGCAAGTAGTCTGACATGAATACTAAGCCCAACAATATGAACAGTACTGAAAACGCGGTTTTACTTCCAGTGCAAGTCAATATCGTGATTCTTAGTGTCTTGTTTCATTCAATAATGCCGATTATCAATCAATAATCAACAGAAAATGTCTGAATTCGTAGCTACGCCAGCCATCATTTAATTGAATGTAAATTTTAAAGTAGGCATTCACTGATTTGTTAATTACATTGCTTCGATTTGTCAAAGAAGTTTTCGAGTTTCTTTGGTAAGACATTTTTGGGTGTACGTCGGTCAATGTGTTCAAGAACCCACTCGTTTGCTAGGATCTTCCGGGGCTAAAAGGTTGGTTAACACGGAAAATTAATAGAAATGAGAGAATGAAAAGCTCTACATGCAGAAATAGAAGGGGCAAAAATTGATAATACGAATTTAACAGTTTTAACCGAAAGTTTGAGTTACTGCTGCGTGCTGGCACAGTTGCACGGGGACCAAAATGCCGGTACACTGCGCTGTCTCCTACCTGTACAGGCTGTACTGAACTAACTGCAACATGATGAGTTATACAAATGTCATCCACCAGTCGTTTCTGAAAAACCGGGACGCCTGTTCCCCGATTACGCGACGGAAGAGGAGGGCGGATCGGCGTCGTTGTTCGTTAAGAAGAACCCACAGGAATTGGTTATGGAGCTGGACAAACTGCTCCGACAACGCGAAGAAGCCGAAGCTGCGGCGTTAAAAGAGGCCCGACTGGCGGTCGAGGGCGGTGCAAAGAAGGGCAAAGGCGACAAGGACCAGGAGAAGGGGGAAAAAAGAGGATGGTAAAAAGAAGAAGGAGAAGAAAATAAGGACGACAAGAAAGGCAAGGGAAAGGGCAAGAAAGGTAACTCGCAAGATGCTCTTGCATGTAGTAATAATATGAACAGCCGTCCATTGAATTTTGCCACTATACTTCGACTTTCGGTGTGTGCGTTTTACTGCATATCGGGCTGCAAATAAGGTGCTTTTCTCGGGAAACACTTGTATAGGCAAGCACAGGTAAAAACATAGTGTGCGAGAAATGCAACTAGCCGGTTTGCAAATTGAATTGTTATTGTTGTAGATGGGGAAGAAGAAGGCTGGTTGTTGCTCAACCGGCACTCATAACAGACCTCACGGAATCGATGATTGTTAATTTCCATGATTTTTGGGAACGCCGGTCCGTGGATAGCAATGTCAGTCAGGAGTTTGATGTCGATATTGTCAAAGCCGAGAAGCGGCAGGAATTACAGAGCGAAATACGGCTGAAAGTGGATAAAAACATGCAAGCTTTCTGAAAACGGTTAGTTTTCAGCACTTGTACCGTCAAAACAGCCCCGTTACTAACAAATGCGATATCGCGTACAAGTAAATGTTTTCGCGAATTTGACGCAAAAAGATTTGAACTGCGTGCCATGGAGTAAAACGCAGTCAGACAAGCAGCCCAAAATGTTTTCCGATAACGCCGACTTATTGCTCGGAGGTTCGCGTAAATCGCCTCCAGTGTGGCAATAGTAATCGGTTCCCTTTTGTTCGGTAATTCTTCCCGACTTCGCTGGACACCGCCGAGCGCTTGTCGTACGGAGGGATGGTTAACATCGGGTGCATCGTGACCGTGCATAGTATGGTACGGCACCAAAGAATAAAGATAATTAAGCACGGTACTGTATTGCATAGATTTAGATAAATGCGCTATGAACAAACTTATAGTTCGCACTGATGCCGGCCGATTTTGCAGCCCGTACAGTTTGCAAAACTTTTCAAAACAAAGCCACTGCACACGACGAGTTTTCATCGTTGATTTGGCCATTGAAGTCATTTGTAAAAGCTTCAATTGTCGTTCCAGTGATACCGTTGGGGTATTTAGAAATAAAAGAAGCAGGGAGTGACACGCCCGGATAAACGGTAGAGCGATCGCATAAGAAACGCATCGCGTGACCTTTCGCTTCCGTAATCCGACTAAGAGCGTCGGCTTGTACGTTTAGCACCCCAGCCGAATGCACCGCGCTGAAGCGGAAACTGTGTTTTACACTGGCAGAAAATACTGCTTTTAGCCATTTCAGTGCAAGCAGATTTTTTGTAGTGCCGCGATTAAGAAAGGAAACAGTCTGCGTATTGTCTGATTTTACCAAAACTTTAAAACCGCTTAGTACGGGGGCTAAAATTAACAGCGGTAGACAAGCGGCAATCAACTCTAGAAAGTTGATATTTAATAACAGACTCTCATGTATGGACGGACTCGGCACCCAGTTCCTGACAAAACCAGGAAGTGGTGTCATGGTACGCCATGTTCCAACAATAAACGTGTCCCGTAAGGCCGCACCAAAGCCAGTAAAGGAGGCATCGGTGCTTATGGTAATCACCGGCCATAATTCTCCCAGAGAACACGGACACAGGCCGTTGAGGGAAGCGGGAAATAATTTCCACCACAGTA
>JAQGAU010001993.1:0-17013 GCA_034698045.1 Paramacrobiotus richtersi | reverse complement strand
GCTGGCTGAGCAACGGCATGGTCATTGTGTTTCTGTTGCGTCAGAGAAGGTTTCGCCGGTCCGGAATGTCGGCGCTGATGATGCAGCTGGCTGTGGCGGACTTGGCGGTGTCCGTCTTCTGCTTGATGGTTGATGGACTGTGGAACATTACAGTGGCGTGGTTCGGCGGGGATGTGCTGTGTCGCGTGGTGAAGTTCATGCAAATGTTGAGGTGAGTTTGGACAAAGCCGCTCGCTAGTAATTGAGAAAACAGTATGCATTGTTTTCTGTATTTGGTGTGTGTGAGTATTGAGTACAGTATGTACTACATATGTCTGCAACGTATACATGGAAATCAAAGGGCCATGAAGCAGTTGCATAACAAACATACCATGCAGTGTGTTACAGTCTACACTACAATCAAGTGGTCGTTGTTCTTTACAGTTTGTATGCTTCAACGATGATCCTAACCGGGATGACTGTAGAGCGTTGCCTGACGGTAATCTATCCGTTTAGCTGGTCGCAGCCGCATTCTGCCATGCAGCGAGCCAGACTCATCTCACTGACCGTCTGGTCACTGGCGATTGTTCTTAGTATTCCTCAAGTAAGAACGGTATTAAATTAATTATCGAACTGTAGCAAATCCAGTTACCATAATCACGACCGCCAAAAAGCAGTCTGTACGCACTTGCCAAATCCTACCTAAGCTCACGTTCCTCGGTGTTTGGCGTATTTCCCGGTATTTGGGACGATAAATAAAACGTTCTGGGAACGAACGGCTGCGATAATTAACAGTTTTTGCCTGAGCAAGTTCATAGTGACATTACAAAGAACCCTGTCCATGCGAGAGTTGTCTCATATTTATATTACAGTGTTTCTTTTCGGATAATCCAGATGCTCATTTTTCGAGTGGAACGCGCTCCGATCTGCGTGGATTTTTATCAGTGCGTAACATTTGGCGCCTATTCGGAAGACTGGCAAGAAGTGACGTATACACTGGCAACTGTCTTGATTATGTTCATAATTCCTTTAATGACCAACATCACGTGCGGCGTTGCCATCTTTATCCAAGTATCCCATGAAGCTAAAATGGCTGCCGGTACTGTTTAATCTTCGTCGTTACTAATAAGTAAAAGCTTTTGAATTCATAAGGTTTTAGTAATGTGTTGGATCATGTTACTGAAAAGAAACGTAATCTTTGTTGAAGAACCGTTCGTACATACTGTGAATAAACACCACGGTTTCGCACGGCCCTTCAAAGAAGCTTGTGGAATAAACCGTAACTCTGCGGTAGCATTCAGACAAAACCAAGCGTTGCGCTCGTACTTGTTCTATACATCGCGTTTTTTCAGGTACTTTGGGTACTCCCCGAATCGAAATGCACAATGGTCACCTGGTACACATTGTATCCATGAAAGAGTCCAGGCTTGGACGGCAAGCGTACCGTAGAATCCGACAATTTTCGCTATGGACAACATTTTGTACCGCTTTCATCTACCTGCTGTGTTGGTGTAAGCTATGTCGTTGTAACAAACCAGACGCTAATGTTTCTTGTCTCACAGGAAGCTTCTCTTGCAGGTCCCTATTACGCCTCAATGATTGCACACGTGCTACATTATGAACTATCAAGCTGCTGGATGACGATTGTCCTCTGTTTTGGTACACCTTTGCGTTACTTTTCGACATGTGCAGAGAACCTAGTTTAACCTATTGCTCTTTATCAGGGATGACCAGTACGGTGCTTAATCCGATGATTTACGGCGTTTTTCGCATGTTATCACGGCGCACAAAATCAAAAAGAAAAATGATGTGGCGTTCCGTCAGGCTGGGAATGCGTTCATCGACGACCTAAGCTGTCCCGTTTCACCTCAACCTCCGTCAAGTACCCTGGTGATCTTACTCACATTCCCGTCGTGTTTTTAAGCTTTAATACTGCGCTCACGTCGTACCCGTTATCCTGATTCCGACTTGTTGTGAACTGAGACACCGAAAACCAGTCACGAGAACGAATACAGAATTACTAATGATGCAATATGCATATTTCATTATACGACATGCAATTATGCAATATGCTTATTTAATTACAACAAGGAAAGGCAGCACGGTATTAATTTCGCAAAGACTTGCCAGTATGGATCTACACATTAATGATTAAAGCTTTCTGCAACGTGGCGCTTGCTACTTCTCAGAAAAACGGCAGAGCGGAGCCTGACGCGGTTTAATTTCCCGTTGTGCCACCACAGTAGTTACTTTGCATTTTTTTGGTTTTTGTACCCCTGACGCGTAGCAGATAATGTTTCGCTGGCTTATCTAATTAAATATGGTTCTAATGCGTGCCATGCGCACTCGTCGACTGAGCAGAGAGTAAATTGAGTTGCGCCATAGAAGACAAAGGCAATAAAAAAGCGGATCTACCACGAATGAAAAGCAGCCCCGGCACCTTTACTGGCATTATATCGCTCCGGTCTTATCGCCAGCATCAGCGGAGAGCGATTACCTAGTATTAGTAGGCACTAACAGCGGTCCGACTGCAAGGCATATCTGTAACAGCGTTCCGAAGCTGTCTCCAAGAGGGATTCTCGTCGCAACCCAGCTTCCGGACAATTCCACGCGTTGCTTCGTGTGGATTTTCGATGAAAGAGTGGATTGTGTGGGCGATAAGCTCACTATAACTCTGCGAAACGATAACAAATAATGAACGACATGATCCACACAGCAGAAGCTTTAAACAATCACCGGATTCAGGCCTGTACATCTCGCCTAGACACTGCAAACATGGCTGAACTGTAAACGTCGTCTGCGTATGTGTAACTAGATGGTTGCGTTCTTAAAGCGTTCTGCTACGTAAACGGTTATTTTCTTAAAACAATCTTCGAGCTCCATGCATCCTGATGACATGTCCACGTTTCTTGAATTCTTACAGCATATATGCGCATAAGAATCTGCCGGATCTCATGGTTATTGTAACGGTACATGGCGAGAATTCACCTGTCACCTATGAATATGTTCTGATAGGCATTTCTGAACAATGTGACGTGCGGTTTCATGCAAGTTGTGATGCAACCCAGTAATTTAGCCATTTGTTGTCAAAAATCACCATAAAATGTGCATAAAAGTACCATGCCGGGTCATCCAGATCGGTATCCGGCAATAAACGTCAATCGAATGCTTCTTCTAAGACGGCAAGACGCCATGCCAGGAACTCGTTGTGCTTGGATCTAATGCTAGTATTCAGCTGTATGACTAAGCCTGTAAGCAGTATCGTTGACCTTATTCGCGAACAGAATGTATGTAGTCGAACACGGTCATTAGGAATAAGCAGGAAGAAACGAAACGTCATTTTTCTGCCGAATCATTACTGCCATTGAATACCAAGTGCCCATTCAACGCCTTTCAAGCGTTAGTGCCAAAAGAAATAGCAGATAGGTTGCTTTGTTATCGGAACGGATGAAACAAGCGTCTCCAGCTCACAAAATGTCCCGTTGCTGCGCCTGGCCGCATGTACCAGAAACCAGACCGATCTCGTTGTGGAAGAGTCAGGATGACATCGATCTTACTGCAATGCAGCGCAGCCAGCTGTGCTATTTGCTCGTAGTAGGCTAGTAGCCAAGGGTCCAATGTTGCTGTACACGAACTTGGAAAATAACTGAATGATGTAATACAGATCAGAAGGCGCACGCCCATGGCTTTTTGAACAGATAACATACAAATCACATCAAGGACTGCAACGGACGGCTCACTGCATAAGCACGTGAGTTGTCCAAATTAGGAAAGAAAACGTCATATCCATTACCAGAACAAAGGCATTCTAAAAATCAAAGTGTCAACAGATGTCAAGGAAGAAGTTCTGCGATGTCTTAATACCTACCGTGGAATGTTCACTAGCGCCAACGGCATTTCGTCTGGAAGCTACAAATGAATGTGTCGGTACTCGGTAGACATAGTACTGCTCATTGTAAAAGACGAACTGCTTGTAAATTAGACCCAATGTTTTTTGAAACTTTTTTGATTGTCCTAACTAATTACTAAGACAGCCGGTTTTTTACTTGAAAGCTAAGAATATGTAATTTCTTACGATCTGGACGGCAGTCGGCTTCGTCCGGAAAGCGCGGGTCACAGATCCGCTGGGACGTCGAGTTCTTGCTGTCTTTGTCGATCAAGTCCGTGGGTCGGTTGAGCGCGTTGCTACCAGAGCCTGATAGGGACCCTGCGGTGCCCGTGCCTAAAGATCGAATAATACCTTCAGGATTGTTGAATAGTCCTTAAGGTTACAGTATGGTGTGAAATGATCATTGTGAATCAAGAAAACAAGCTTACTTGGATAGACTTCTGCTAACACCTCAAGGTGCGCAATTATGCCGATTTTCTTAATAGCTACTGGATTGAGAGCTTATCGTAAATAAGTTAGATTGTACGTATACCGTGTTACCTGTACCAGGCTTGGCAACTGGTTTTGGCTGGTATAGCCACTGCTCTTCTGTGTTGATCTCCGTTACTTGCCAGCTTCCTTTGGATCCATTGGCCGGTGGAACGAAAACGCTTTGCTTGTACGACATAGGCGCTAAGAGGAGCTGGATAAAGTTTTGTCCGTTGCATTTCTCTCCGGTGCAGACACATTTTCGGTAAGGCATATCTTGTGAGGGACTCTGGGGTTGACAGATGTAGTTTTTGGGGCTGCTAGAATTGATTTTCGGCAGCAGTCCCCACAACGCAAGATCAATGCAGGAACGGCGTATGATAGGCCCTGCAAAACGCTCACATAGTTAAAGGGAGTTAGGCCTCTTATAAGCTGCAGCTTGATATTCAACTGCATTATGGTGTGAAGGCCCAACGTTTTCGCATTAACCCTTTCGGTTTGTGGCGTCGTTTGGACGAGCGTGATGCATAGATACCTAGATGTGCTGTCAATCTCCGTAACCTCGAAGGCTGGGCAATGACATTTGCGTATAAACGCCTAGAATGTCGTCTGCGTACGTACGCCCTACAATATGTATCAGCCGAACATTAATCCGCGACTTTGAAGGTAGATACTTGTATAGCAACAACAACAGCCAAGACATGTAATCAGTTTCGTGACTTTGACCGAAGCCACTCGCTAGTAATTAAGAGAGCAATTGCATTGTTTACTCCGTAGTCCGTACTAGAGAATAGAGTGAGCAACGCAATTGTTCTCTTAATTACAACGGAGTGGCTTCGCTTTGACAACACATTCAGCAAATCGTTACGATGCTTGCGGTGTGAAAATGCTTGTGTTTCGTATTCGTCGTATGGTGGCTTATCTTGCCAATAAGACTGCACGGATGCCACCGTGCTGCGATCCTGTTTCAGTTTTCTTAACATCTTGAATGATTGGAAACCTGACCTAGCACTGCGTATTGCGCTCAATGCACGGTATTCAGCATGTGTAAACCGGAAACGTTTGATCTTGTAGATCTCACTTGCAAGTCCGCAGTACTACATCGTCCAATGAAAGCCATTATATGCTGGCCGAATGCCGAATTGCCCCGTGCTGGTCGCTCAGTGAAAAAACCCAGATTATTCAAATATGTAATTGTTAATTCTGGAAGCATGTCTTGTTTGTTCTTACCAGTGCGGTCTCCGTACAAATGAGGGTGTATATTGAACTGCGCTTCGATTCCGCATCCGGAAACTGGTTCCGCCCCAGTTGGGCAGACCTTTACGTTGTTCTGATAGTTACTAAGGCAACCAAATTTGCCGTAAGTGCCACCGGGATCTTCAGCACTCATACCGCAATCATAGCAGTAAAAGGGCTTACTCGATGATTTCTGCGAAAAATATAAACATGATTTCATGGCACCGGGTTCTAGATCGGTGATTAGATTCTAACGCAGACGCAATCAAGAATGGTAGCAATCGCGCACGCCAAGTGTTTTGACCCCGCACAAATTCATACAACCGTCAATACAATGCTAACTAACAAGGGAGTATAATATGTTTTCTTTACAACAAGTTCATCCTGGCAAACTGCATTTATTGATAACCTTAGGAATATTATGGCGAAAACCACTGCAAACGGATCGTAACTGCGCATGTTTTCTCGTAAAATGGGGACTAAAGGATTTGCAAGGTAGCCCACTGTGGCGGGCGCAGGTAAGGAGTAGGACAGAGAACCTGCATTTTTCAACTGTCCATTGCCAGATTGTAGAAGGACCGCTGGAGTTTAGGATCGAATGGTGATAGCTTAAGATAATCTTCTCTTAAGGGGACATTCTGTGCATTTTCATCAGTATTAGCGAAATCACAACAGCCGAGGATCTTTAGCTATTTACTAGCCTTCATTGTTGTTTATACGTGTTTATACGTTCTGAACCATTCTTAGCCCGGAGGTATGTTTCTGAAATTTTAAAATGAATTTTAAAATTTTTGAAATTTATTTTAAAATGACTGAAACATACCTCCGGGCTGAAAATGGTTCAGAAGGATCATCAAATAAATGTGCAATTTTTGATGTAAGCATAAAGAAGTTTGGATGAAACGCTGAATTATTTGAGAAGGAAATGTGTTTAAACTTTTTGCCGCTATTGTGCAACAACCAGCCGTTGCGCGCACAAACGGATTTCTGGACACTGTTTATTGAGGTTTTGGTTATTATAAACAACAGCGTAGCTTGTTGAGAACCTTACAGGTACGCAGCTGCCCTGTTTTTACCAATCGTTGTGACGTGGGAAGAATATATATAGCCTTAAGCTTTAATTATCAAAAAGTGGTCCCCAATCGGATAATCTCGAGACAACATTTCCAACTTGTACATCTGCGCAAAGTACTTCCGATAAATCGAAACCCAAACATCGTTTTTGCTACAAAAACGGTGCAGTCAGTGTATAGGGGGTCTGCAACTGCACGAATAATTTGTACCACATTTGCACATAACTTCAGGAGCGAAACTATGATGGGGGCACAGTAAGGTACTTGTCAACTAAACCACTCATACCCTGGTGATTTTTTGACAGTTTTTCTGCTGTTCAAAAATGTGCCCGCCAACAATTTCAATCAACGTAACATAACTGTTGGAAACAGTTTCAAAGTCTTCGGAGCCCGAAATCTAAACCTGCTGTGCAATAATACTCCGTTTGTCATGTTTACCCCTTACAGTATAACCCCCGTGCCAGCTGCAACAAGCCAGACGTTACTTTTATGCTGATAATGTTATTCTTCCGAAAACATTAACCCTGACAGAAAGGGTACATTAACTGTCTGTTCTGTTTGTTCTTTTAATAACAGCATGCTCTATACTGTACTGCTGCAAAAAATGTACCGGGTTTTGTGCGTTGAGTGCATTCGGTAGTCCCACGCATACAACAACAAAAACGACATGGAATATCTGGATATGCGAAGAGATTCTGTTGCTGTTGCACAAACCGGAAATGGACATAAACAAACCACTGGCATCGAGTCCTGATAGCATGAATACAACATGATGCCCGTGCATATTTATACCTTCCAAGTGCGGTGTCAGGATGCTGCGTTGTTTTGGTGATTGGTATACGCAAACCCAATAAGATTTAACCAATTAAACCAACGAAATGCTAGCCGTAGCGAAATTCCCTCACAAGCCACAATGTGAATATTAAGCAAAGATTATAGCCAAGGTACCAGTTGTTGTGGCGGAAATTCGTACGTCGACGGCCCTCGAAATTTTGCTGTATTATCGCGTAACATCGGTGCTCTCTGCATGAGATTCTAATTTCTAGCATCTGCAAGAGTGAACAACAAATTCGCGTTCTGCAAACATCTATACAATAAAAATTAATATAAAGAGGTCTGCCGTTCTCCGTTTACCGCTACCGCTAAGTACACTAAAGCACCTAGCAACCACTGGAGCATGTTGTATATGCGGTAGCCCCCTGCTTCATCACAAGTATAGTTAAGGCATCCCCCGCATAGGGCATTAATTTTATAGAAATAAATAAAATCTCGCATAACTGGACAAGATTTCCTCATCTAACTGCCACACGGTGCAACGACAAAGAAGTAACAAAAATAAAGTCATAAAAATGAAGAGTCAAAAATCTACTACAGGAATATTTGCCATACTTCCGACAATTTGGAAAACTCGTCAAAGCATAAAGTACAACCTACGACTACCAACACGTGATAGAACTAAGATGCATGCGCTTGAATGTCAATAGAATGCCTTACTCAGGCTTACTGTAATTACGCAAAAAACTGCTTTACTTGATTCATATAGTGTCTGGAAAGCTGCTTCTGATGTTATTGCTTGTTTTTATTTTCCCTTGTTCGACTGTGTTGTCCTATGCGTTCATAGGGCAGTAGCTGCATGCACAAAGACCTCTCGTTTGAAAAAAGAATGTAGCTGCTTGCACAGATTACAGGTAAGCGATTGGTTTTTGCTTTCGCCAATAGTTCTGACATCGGGTTGAGAGTGGCTTTGAATAAGTTGAATCAAAGCCTCGTGAGCACAGTTTCTTGCAATGGCAAAAAATGTACGAGCATCAGTCATCAGAATCTGAACATATAAAAACGCACCATTTGGCCGCATTACGACTTTCGTACGGTACGTACACAAAGCATACAATAGACATTGCATCTAGTTTCACATAGGCAGATTGACAGATGCGACGATGTCTGCTCTGACCGTAAAGGATCCGAACATAGCAGTTACAACTGGTTTTGCGCATCATGAACTGCACTTTGCTCTTCTTCATACAGGCCTGGGGCCTTTTTCGGCAGCACTTCTCCTAACTGGAGCATGAGTTCTGTCAGACACGACTTACAGCTCTACACTTTTGGACAGTCCTTCGTGATATATGTATACTCGAAAATGAAGACGAGTAGTTTATTTGGTATCACTCTGGCGATATCTCTGCGTTGCAGCCATTGTCATCCAGCCAGCAAAGGTACCGCTAACGAAAGTCATTGTTAACATGCTGCTTCTTTTTTGTTCACCACAAAGTCTATGTGTGTTATACAAATATGGGAAACCATATCAAAACACATTCTGTATAGACACAGGGAAAATCATGTGTTGCGCAAACTGGACTGCTGAATTGCAGTAGTTGTATAATTACCGCTTGCCACTGCACGAGCAGCTTCTTTGCCTAGCAAAAATGCCTTTACCTTTGCCTAGGCACAATCACCTCCATGAGAGCAATGTCAACCGCACCACGGTTTACGCCCACCCCGCTTTCCCCGGATGATCCAGAATACAAGCTTGATCATTATCATCCAAAACAGCCGCGTACAAAACAGTTTGCTATGCGAAAATTATTGTAAAGAATAGCGCAGATTAAACGACTTCTTGAAACAGGGTTGGACGGCGAATTGCTAACGTCTGCGGAACTCTTCGAAGGAGACATGTTAGGATTGTCGGAAGTTGATTTCGCCGCATTTGAAGCCAATAAAAACGTTGGCTTATTGTAAGAAGTTGCCGGGACGACTTTACTACCAATAATTGTTTTCTTAGAGGACGGGCTTTACGTACGAAGATAGCTGGGGAGTGGGGATCTGGCCTAATAACCTTGTTCCATACGTGCTTTCCAAACGCTTCCGTAAGACATCAAACGGCTAAAATGTGTGCAGATCAAACGTTTACCGTACAAGCATAAGTCGACGGCAGGTCCCAAGGACAAACAAGCCATTCGGGATGCCCTTCAGGACTTCACGGCTAAAACTATGGTGAAATTTCGAGAGACACGCGACTCAGATGTAGATTGGGTTCACATCGCTCCTGGTTCTGGGTGGGTTGATTGCAGTTTTTTGTCAAGTGTTGAGAGTTATTACCGTGTAGTGGTGTTACTCCCGAAACGAGCAGGTGCGCGTCATCTCTTGGTCGAGAGAGCTGTACTAACCCAGCGCCAACTTGTGGTGGCCAGCTTCTTATTCTTCAAGTTCCCGGTAAGGAATATTTCCGAAAGATGTCATTTTTATCAGTTCAATTACATGCACTGACATCTGCACAGGTTGCTTGCAGCGTGGATATATTCATCATCAGCTAATGCATACACTTGGTACGTTCAGTATGTAGCGCTCCTTCATTGTAACAACCACGTTATATGCTTGTGAAGTCAGTACAACTTCTTCCAGGGTTCGGCCACGAGCAATCCAGAGTGAACAGGGATGCATATGTGGAAATCAATTGGGATAACATCCCCGAAGGTTAGACCGCGTCAAAGTCAGCATCCGTACTTGTTATTCTAGTGAGACGCAAGAAATACCACCTTGTATGCGGTCCTGCATGTGTTTTAAAATTGACATTCAAAGGAAGAAAACTGTTGTTTTGAGGTCATGGGTTTCTTTTTTTGCAGCCTTGCATTCCCGCTTCCAGAGCTACAATCGCCAATATGGCCTCGAAACTCTGCAACCGTACGACGTTGCCTCGCTAATGCACTACGGGATGTTTGATTTTGCAATTGATAAACGCGTCTGGACCATCCGGCCGAGGGCCGGTAAAGGCCACATTCCAGATGCTGCTCAAATGGGACAGCGACGTGGTCTCAGTGCGGTGGATGTGAAGAAGGTCAAGCTCGCGTATCCAAGCGGGGTAATCTATCCAGGTCAGTAGTTGTGTTGGTAATAAATTATGTTAGATGAACAACGCAAAGTTCCTCGACGATTTGGGCGCTTCGTGTTTAATCTAACCTGGGAAATAACATGTTGATTATCATACCCGAACACTTTCTCTTCCTTATGCGAACATCTTTAGATAGTGAATTCAAGGCCACGGTCCTCGGACCGCGGCGGACCGAAACTACTAAAACGCAGTTTTTACTCAGCTCGTTTTGTTCTTCGAGTTCAAAAATACCCTGTGGATATTGTTGTTTTTTTTTGATTCGGCAGTTACTGAAAAGTGTGGAAACTCACCAAACCAAAAATTGGTCGTCAATGTCGAGAGGTCTGTCCCCATAAATTGGCAAAAATAGGATGATGATTCTGACCCAGTTTCAGCTGGAACAGATAGCTGCGAAATTTTATAATTAATTTTATAATTTTTGAAATTAATTTTGAAATTTCACAGCCATTCTTTTCGGCTAAAACTGGGTCAGAATCATTACCATCAACGGACCCCAGTAATAGAATCCCGATGAAATATTTGATTTGCTCCGGTAAACGCGTCTGGATTGAAGTACTATTTTCCTAGCTTCTTACAAAACTGTCCCAATGACTTCCGGTTTAGTTACCCAGAGCACGCGGAACCTCGGACCAGATCCGGTTTGTGGCGGGCCAAATTTGCGCCAAATGGTTTTGTCCGTTCACATACAAGGGTTTCTTCCAGATCATTGCCAATCACCTGCGTGACAGATCTTGAAAATTAATATCCCAGCTTGACACGCATGAAAAAACAGTGCATGTGAATCTAAATGTGAATTGCTGGTAGGAATAACCTGTCCCCCAGACAAAGGCTGGGCGAGGCGTGGAAAAGAGTGCTACTTCTTCTCGTTCCTTACAGAAACAAAACCGTAAGTGACTAGTTGCCATTTGTGTTTTATGTGATGGGATCTCTGCAACCAATCGCCTATTTACATGTAGGAGAAACTTTGCCAGCGCAGAATCGTTTTGTCGAGAGCAGAACGCTTATATAACTCGGCAACCAGAAGAAGCCAAGTTTCGTCAAGCAGGAATTTCACAGTTTTTCACAGCGCAGATGCGCTCGTTGGACAGGGCTGCAAGGATTTTTGTGGCCGAATGTCGTTCGATATCCCAAGCCAACGTGGATGACCAACAGGACGAAGACTGCAACACTGAACTGCATTTTGTTTGTGTTAAAGATCTCGTTGAACTTTATTCAAGGCTGATCGACCGAAGCGAAGCGAAGGTCGATCATGCTCAAGAGTAACGCAAAGAGGGGCACTGACAACCGTTACGCGCTATAACGTTCCAGCCAGGCAGTCCTTTACGTTATTCTGATCGTTACTGAGACAGTCAAATTTGCCGAAAGGTCTTAAATAAACAGCAATCTGAAAATTTAACGGCTTCACTGTTTTAAAGAGAGAAGTCTATGCTATGATACGTTAACAGAAAAGCCTATGCCAAGTTAATGAAGCCTATTGCCAATACGTGATACCCAGAAGCGAATGGAAGGGATACGATAAAATTCTAGATGTTTTTGGCATGCCTCCAAAACGATACCATTATGACAGTAAGGGGCCAGCTACACCTTGACTGTCATGCATGTATATATTCACAAATATTGTATACGTTTCTTATAACTGTATGAACAACAACAACACGGCGCAGAAAAATACTACGCAAACATTAAATTTAGTTATACCGTAGAAATACAAGGAATAATAGAATATAATACTAATACATACACTTAAATCTGAACAGTACATTTAAATCTGAACACTTAGATATGAAATGCTAATAAAATACTGACGATCTAAAACATTATGCAGCAGGTACAAGTCTACAAGATTGCTGATTTATAAAAAATCTCTTTTCAGGGTGGTTTGTTAAGCTTTGTAAAAACCGAAATTAATACAGATCTGGGAAAAGAAACTGGAGACTTGAACGGATAAAGCTTTCTTGTCCTTATCTTTATAAGCTAACACTTTTATGTGGTTACAGATGATCCGTGTGTCAATGAGCGTATGGAAAAACTTCCTGATCCGTACGTACCTTTGTCCATTAGGACTGATCCTCCCACTGTGGTGACTGTGCCCACGACGGAATCAATCTGGGTTAAACCATGTAATTGCTTATAAGATCCTACTCAAGTTGTCATTAGTTACTCAAGTCTTACTCAAGTTAGCTGGCTCTGTTCTAACTAGGGTTGACGGATCCTAAGGACCCGTACTTCAAGTATGGATGGTATGGCTAGGAAACCCCACGCGCCGCGTTCCATATGGACACAGGCTGTTGGACAGAAAACAGATGTACCCCTTCCGGATCCTAGACGCTGCTAGTGCAGATGATTGCCTGCATTATTCCCAATAAGCTTTTTAAGTGTAATAGATGAGCAAACGGCTACCTAATCACAAGATCGTTGTTGTCTGCTTTTTTAAAATTTGCTGCTTCATTTTTCGCAACTTTTTCTGGCCTCTTTGCACTGGCTCTTATAAACGCATTAACGGAACAGCAGCTTGCATCATGTGACATAGTTTCAATAAACGGTAATTGCGGTAATTATTTCCGTTGTGACTGATTACATGTGCTATACTATTCCTGCAGAAGGCTGCGAAGGGTGTTACATTTGGGAAAACATCTGACTGCGCTCTCTGGGAAAAAGATCAGTTACCTGAATCTTTTTGCCAAACCTATTGTGACCTTTCAGTGCATCCACAAGGTTCAACAGCTGTTCATTCAGAGAACCGATTTGTTAGCTTAATATGAACAATAAACAGTCTGCTTATTGATATGAAAATTTAACAGTTTCACTGTTTTAAAACCGTTGCATGGTCGTAAGTTTGTTGGACCAGACGAAAAGAGCGTCTAGCTCCACCGCGTAGAATACTGCAATCTGCGATGCTGCGCCCCGTTAAAGCTGGCCAGAGTAAGAATGTGCAATAAAACCCGGCAAATCCTATTGTGGATGACTTCGATTACTGCGGCCAGCTTTATTATCTGCTGGGGTGAGAAAATCTGGAAACTTCAGTATACAGTATCTGCGTTGTGTGGTTGCCGGATATGTACAGAGGAAGAATCGCACTACTTGGCGATGCAGTTGTCATGCAAAAACAGTCGCATGTACGAATGAAACGGCATGGTCTTCTATTAAGAGCTTATCTTGGAATACTACTTTTACTCTATTTTCAACACGTGAGAATCGATAATCAATGGTTCATTTAACCAGTGCGCTATTTTGCTGACTGAAACATTTGGTAAATGCGAGTCACAGTGCGGGCAACAGCAGCGCTATGGAAAATAATGTTCAGAACTCTTTGCTGTTCTTAATGAGCGTAAGGCTGGTCCAAGGCACGCAAGCCATATCAGCGGAACGCATGACCCTTGGCTAGCGAACAAGCTATCATATTCGATTTTGCTGCAATCCGGTGAAGAGCAGCAAAGTTTATACTTACGGTTTTTGCATTTTCCTTTCCCCACCATGTGTCTGTGCATGATTTCTTTAAATTATAGTTACTTGTTTGCACCTCATGTACCTAATCTCCTCGTGCACCGGGCACCCCTAATCAAGGTAAAATGATACCCAACGAAAACCGTTTCAGGATCATCGTTTTTTGAAACCCACACAAGCAAGCAAGCAAGTTTATTTCCTCTGGCCTATTCTGACCAACAGGTGCCATGCATCTGTGCATAGCATTATTCTCCGAAATAAACAATGGTAACTAAGAAAAACAAACAACACAAACAATAATAAAAAACAGAAGGAGGGAGATTAAAGCGTTATTATACTGAACTTTCCATTATCTTGCTTTCACTCCATCTTTCTTTCTTGCTTTCCATGATCTTGCTTGAATGGGTTTGACAAAGAGGTGCCCAGGTTACACAGACCATAAGCTGGAGTAATACAATTCCGGATGATGTGATATCAAATAAGGTTCTTTGGCATGACGATCAGAATACTGAAAAAAATACAACCTTAATTGCGTTCTTTTGCCCTATGCTTTGATACACTGCCAGCGCGCAGGCTGGCTTCCGTTACACTGGAATACTTTATTGCCGTGTACTAGAGTGGGCTGGAGGTGGCCAATCGATTAAATATATGTATATATATATTTTGAATATAGCGAATCTGTGAAGAGCGTGTCCCGGCGTAAAACCCGTAAAACCCACCTAAATACTACAGTACCTACTACTTACTAATCAAAATGTAATTAATTTTCCACAAGTTTTATTTATGTAAAAATAATTGTGGGAAAAAACGGGAAAGCCGGGAAACAAATAATATTAGCTTTGAAGTATTCTAACTTGCCCACCCTAACTAGTAACTAGTAATTACTCTGGCTGCGCAGTGCGCATATAATGCACAGTTCGACACCATGCACCAACAATGCCAACAGAAACGTACATGATGGAATCGATTGTCAGTTTTAGGCTGTGTAGAACGGAATCAAGGATTCAGATAAGCTGCATTAACCAACCATTCCTCCTCATCTGCACTGGGCTTGAACCAGCATTCCATCCGGCCAGGAGAATACAGGACAGCATTCACAATAACCAGCTCCGACCCTATTTGGGGTGGAGACTGCCGCTGTGAGAAGAAAACGGAATACACAAACATTAGACTCGTCGAATTGGTCAGACCATACAAAGCATGGTCTTGGTCGACGGAGACGTAACGAGAACCATTCCCAGCGATCGGTGTCAGCACGAAGAAAGGATGACTAGATGGAGCGTAGAGGACGCGTTTATTGAAGCGCCACATAAGACGTTTCTTGACTTCATGAGCCGGCAGCACAGCATTCACATCACAGCGAAATGCGGGACGGTTCGCCCCAGTGGCACTGGCGTTGGCCAACGGTCCGGAAAAGACGTCGGCCGATGTTGGTTGAACTTGCAGGTGAAATATGCGCACCTGACAAAAGCTACCATTGCATCGTCGGAGGCACTGCACTTCACCGGCTGCCGACAGCGGAGTGTCGTGTAGAAAAAGTCTCATTTCTTGTCGTGCGTAATCCAATGCAAAACTGTAGAGAAATCCAAGATCGCTCGCTGCTGCCGATGGAAACCCATAGGGCATTTGTCTGTCTCGGTGTTTCCAAACTAGTTCGGTTGTGATATTAGTGATCGTGGTTAATGATTCCACTGCAATCGGGCAGGCAAATGTAGCCAATTGGCCTGATTTCACGACAACATCGGTTGCTTGGAATGTTTTTGTTGGTCCGAACGGTAGTCGAACCCGTCCTTCCTGAATGGCGCATTCTAATCGGGATACCACCTGCTGCACTGTAGAGAAGCGGAATTTATAGAAATCTCTGTCACGGGTCTAGTTTTCGCAAGTTCGTGCCTTACATATATGAAGCATCATCACTTTACGGGTTTCTTACGAAAGAATTAAAGATTTTTGCAGTAACCCTGGTAGCTAATCTCCCTGCAGGAATTTCGAAGGACCTTATTTTCATGACAATAGTTCTCATAAAAACACGGGTGTGATTACAGTACCGTACTTTCTCGAAAAGAGCTGCTTTCTCTTTCGGCTCCGCAGTTTCTCGAATCTCCGCAACGCCTGGTAACCGGTGAACATCCAAGACAGAGATTTACGTACTGTAATACGCAAATAAAATCCAGCAGCTTGCTCATTGTGGTAGGATATGTACTAAAGTACTGCAATGAACACATAGAAATCTGGGCTATAGCTGTTGCCAACTGATATACACCGCACAACACAACTCTGCAAACTATAGCCAGGCAGCAACAATGAAAACATTAAACCCAGCGGTAAACGCACTGAACGCTGGGCGTGTTTATCACTCTATAATTGCGGTAGCAATCGTAGAGTGATGAACACGGCAGCAATAAAGTTTCCTATGGCATCAGTAGAACACAGGGAGCGAACAGACTGAGATGCGCAGTAACTGTGTACGATAAAACAGATTACGACTCCTGTGCACCAGTCTTAAAAAGTGATTTAACTAGGTTATCGCTCTCCGCCGGTGCCGGCGATGAAGGCCAGAGCTGATAAAGCGTAGGGATGCTACTCATACGTAAACGTTTTGATTGTCATAGACGGCGTGAATGGCTAAACCGCATCCTAAACCATTCCTACTCTAGTGAGCGAATTAGGCAAGCTACACAAGCAAATCATGTCGAACCGAAACGGTACATTCCTTTATAAGATAAAGGAATGTACCGTTTCGGTTCGACAGTTTATAACACTTCGCTTATTGCCGATCCTCTAAACGATCTTGATTCATGTCAGAATGTTGGCCATTCGGATAATTGCCGTGATAATCGACAAGAATCGCCCAGCCCGCTTGCAGCGTCCCTGGCTGTCTGTGGCAGTGTTTATTTTCCTGTAGCGTGTTACTTTATTGGGAAGCCACGTACGGTATGTTATGGTTAATTATTAATGACATGAAAATCCAGATCTCCGCTCTGGAGATTTCGCTGACCGAGAACCAGAAAGAAACTAACGCCATCAAGGCCTCGCTC
>JAQGAU010001992.1:0-17019 GCA_034698045.1 Paramacrobiotus richtersi | reverse complement strand
CGCTGCGGTTATTGGCAAGGCACCGCCATTGTCAGCCAGGAAGACGATGATGGTGTTGTTGATCGCACCGGAATAGGACAGTGCGTCAACGAGCCTGCGGAACTGCTCGTCTAAAACTTGAATAATGCCTAAAAGTATGCAGTTGACACTTTACAGTACTGATTCAGGATGAGTTTCGTGAGGTGTGATTAGCAGATTCCGAGTTATCTTTGGATTGTACATTGAGCATACTTCGTATTCGAGTATAATACGATTCGTATATAAATTGGTATATTCGATTCCGAGTTATCTTTCAAATTTACATTATTGAGTATACTTCGTATACATTCTGTTAGCAATTGAACGTTTGCAAAAGGTCAACCGGCTGGCAGTTCAGCCTCATACTCGTTTATAGAGATTCTCTGCAGAAACGTTAAAATCTTACCAAGTTGCTTTTTCCTTTCGGGAAACTGATCCGAGAACGACCTGACCGGTGGCCGAAGTTGAAATCTGGCCATGGTATGCTGTTCAGGCCCGAAATCGTCGATAGCGGTATGGGTAACCGGAGTGGCGAAGTACAGATACCAAGGCTTATTGGGATCAAAGTCATGGATAACCTGCTCTGCTTTCGCGGTCATCTGCTCCGGAAAGTAGTAGTTGTTGGTTATATTTGAGAAAATCATCTTGCCGTTTTCACGCAAGGCTTTGCCATTATTTGGCACTGGAGCAATCTACACAGGGCAAATGTTGCATATCGCAGCTTTGAACTGGAAAAATCTTAGCGCATGATTGAAATACAACACAAAATCAGTATATACAACAGGTAGCATGCTTTTTTACCCATCCTGAAGTGGCATTGAACCAATTAATGTCACCTCCGTGAAACCAGTACGAATAGTCAAAACCGCGCGCCCCTGTAAATCAAAAGTTTGCTTTCCTGTACAACATCCACACATTTTGGGAATATATTCGCACAGTGCATGTATAGTAACACTGGTTGCACAGTTGTATTCGTTGCTGCATTGGTTATTACAAACAATTTTGCAAACTGCGGTATAATACTTCGGTATAAACCGTAAACTACGGTATATGGCTAATAATTCGCACAAATATATTCTTCCACCCTTATATAATTACCGTGCAAACTACTGTTGCTTACCCGGAAAATGTTTTCTTGTGTACGTTCCAAGATGCCACTAAACGTAACACTGCCGTGAAATCGGAGTGACAAAGTTACCAGTAATATATCAACTACTATAGTGCGAAAAGCAATCTGCACTAACAATTGTAAGTTCTAGGTAGGTAGGTATAATTATATGCATTCTTGAATCTTACAAGAACACACGTTTATAAACGTGTGTTCTTGTAAGATTCAAGAATGCATATGGTTAATCCTGAATGTGACTTTATTAATTTTATGAAAACTGACTTTTCCAACGGCTGCTGTCGTGTATCCCAAATCTTTGAAGTATTGCGGCTGTATTTTGAATTGCAATGGTAGCCCCCATGGTTCTCCATCGCTAATCGCTGCAGTTTGAAGACCTGGTAAAAAAAATTCACATTTTGAAGACTGTTTATCCGAATGTTTGGGAAACAAATGCGAAATGTTGTACAAAGAAATATAGCAATTACTGCGAAGGTGGTAGCAAAGATAACGCACATACGTAACTTCGCGTGCAAAGATATCACAATCGTTTTCAGTTATACGTGAAACTAAACGAGAAATAGTTCTGTTACTATATAAGCGGAAAATGGGTGCGATATCTTGCGAACACTGTCAAAGTATACTATATTTGCGCAAAATTTTGTGAAAAATGTCGTACCAATTCGAAAAGCATCCTTTCCAGTCATAAACGCTCCACGTGTCGGAGTGCATACAGGATTAACATAATGGCGATTGAGTATTATTCCATCCCAGGCCAATTTGTCGATGTTTGGAGTTGGTGTTTGTAGATTGCCTTCGGAATAACTGAGATCCGCGTGACCCTTTGGATAAAGCAAAGGTCACTCAGGAATTGCGCCACATTATCGTAACAAACTGCATTTATATATTGCTTTCGTCATAAGCGTTGAAAACAATGCGAATTTGCAACAGCAGTTACACAGAGTGTACGAATTAGCTAACAATGTAAGTAGTACACAAACCAAAGTTCATATACAGATTGCATACCAAATCATCGGCAATAAATATTAGGATATTGGGCTTTGTTGTTCCCGGCACGGCATTGTTGTAACTGCCTGCCACGGACGGTCCTGGCGCTGCCGAAGCGCTCTGTCTATTATTCGTTTCATCTCCATCCGAAGAAAGGTCATTCGATCTAATATGTGAGAGAAATTTACTTTTCGCTGAGCCGCATACCCAGATAAGTACAAAAAACAAACGATATAGAACGTTCATTTTGCTCCACCAAAACCAATTTTACAATCGACTGATATAAAAGCAGTGGCATTTTTACAGAATTATTGCTTTGCTTTTTACCTTCGAACCCTCGTGGACGAGCAGTAATCGAGCAAACCAAATTAAGGCCAATCAAAAGCCATTCGTTTTTGTGGACGAGGACCTATAAACCGAAGTATAACGTGCAGAAGTTGGCATCATCATAAAACTGCCGTTAGATGATCTAGAACAGTAGTTCTTGTGGTGAGCCGACTAGGAACGTGAGCGTCGAATAGTTTGATTACTGCAGCATCCGTTCTGTTCTTATGCAGCAGATATACAGCAGACTTTGATTCATTTTGACATTTAAGCAAACGTTATTCTCTCAAAATTTACGCGGCTTTGAAAATTTACACCGTATATAGAATTTTGATTTAACTAAAAAACGGGATCAGCGGCGTTAGCTAGCGCTGTATGCGTGCAAAACGGGGCACTTCTGTTGTGTTGCCTTTACTGTACTGGAAACGACGCTCTGTCACTACGGGATATGAAAAACAATACATTAAACTTCCTGCGCGGTAACAGCTACTCGATACCAGTATGCTAGGATTTGTTTTTTTGACCGGTTTCTTATATAGGCCAACTTCCGGGACTGGACCCAAAACAGAGAAAAAGTCTATAAACCACTGTATTCGGTAATTATTGTGGTTTACCAGCGGATCGACGTCTTTGTGCGATCAATACTATTGTACAATTATTAGATTCCTTGCGTATACGTTATTATGTAGTTGCTTGTGATACCCTGCGAAACAATTAATGGTGCAACGTAAAATATGCACGGTACCAGTTCCGCCAAAAAATGTGCAACAAATTAAAACCGGTATTTTTCTCATACGGAGCTGGAAATGGACGAATCGGTTACGATCGATATAGACTGTAAGTAGGCGATGTACGCTCGAGTACAACATTCCAGTCAACACATTCTTAAATCAATCGTAAAATTTTGTGCTGCGGCTGGCATCTTATCGTATGTACCGTATTATGCGAAGTTGCAGACAGTTGGTACTGCAAAACACAGTCGCTCGCGAACCAAATCAGCTGTTTTGTTTTTCTTGTTCAGACTGCGATATTGCTTCGCACTTAATTTCTCGTTATCGCGGCATGTCGAACTAATCTAAAAAGTGATATAATTTGAGAAGAGCATTATCGGTCGCAATACATACCTAATAAACCAAATTCTGGTGCTGTATCCACTGTGCGAGGAAACCGCAACGACAGTTCGCGCAGCAAAGCTTCGTAAAATCCTATCGATATCCATTCGACGGAAGAAGCCGAAATTTGCAACGCTTATGATTGGAGAGTTCAGTTTTGTAGTTTTCTGGATGCAGTTTTGAAAGGATATCGGAAAATGTCCAATGCAACCATCGCAATTAATGGAACCGAGTATCGAGGTATCGCATTGATATGCCACGTGAAATTAAGAAAGTGGGATTTTGTATAAAGCTGTGCGGTTTTTTTAGACTGAACGGAACAGTGTAGACGTAGCAAATCTTTCGTGGATGACTCAAAGCACAAGATGGCAACATAACTAGAATATTTGCCATTTAATAAAATGTTTTCAACTACGTATATGCAGTTCGAATATTTAACAACTTGCCTGTTTTTTTGACTGCATCAGCATTAAAACTTATACTTCTTAGTTAGAAATGTATGTGTTTTTTCTTTCAGAACGCATATTTCTATGTCGCTTTTCTTTTATGGTTGGTTTAGTTTCCATAACATACCATTATTATTGTTAGCTGGTTTATCTTTTGGCTGTACAGATTGTATAATATACCGGTTGTTTTATCTGCAGTTCCGGACAGCTTGAGTGATTTAACGCTGAATGATTACCTGCGGACTAATCTCTTTCTCAGCGGGACCAAAGTATTTTGCCGGGAAGGAGGATGTGGCGCTTGTGTGGTGTATGTCGAGTATCCCGATCCGACCGGCAACAACGAAACGATTCAGCGAGCCATTAACTCAGTAAGAACTTACTAATAATTGTTTTTTAATTATTTAAACTTGTTTAGTTCCTTTTGGTTAATTTTTTTGAAATACTGAAATGCAAACGTTTTGAATCGGATGTCGGTGAAAATTGATTCAGTCCGAAAGGTATCCGTAAAAAAGAAGAAAACTAAACCAGTGCGAAGTTAAAGTAGCACATGCGCGAAAAGCAGTACAAATTAATGAAATTATCCTAAATCTTACAAACATCTTCTTATGAATCAAATAGTGATCATGCAGTTCAACGCATCCAGTTACAGACCTGATTAGTATGTATTGTCAGAAGTGCCAAAACTGAAACATTTTAATTTGCTAGTGTCTCTGTCCGGTGTTATCCTGTGATGGTTGGAGTGTCACAACGGTGGAAGGTATTGGCAATCAAAAGCAACCCCATGTTATTCAAAAAACTTTGGCCGACCATTACGGAACACAATGCGGATTCTGTACACCAGGAATGGTTATGAATATGTTCGGGTACGCATTCTTCCTGCAAACATTATCTGTATTGCTGAGCTTTTTTATTTCAAAGACTACCAATTTTCGTTGTCAGCATGTGTGAAATCCTGTCTTGAAACCTGAAAAAATCTTGAAAAAAGATTTTGACGCTTTAATAAATTACATACTGCATTTTTCTGTTGATATCGACATTGACGACATTCAAGTAAATAATTTCCTGTATTTTTGAATAAACGAAAGAAATTTCTTACACGCACTACGATGAACTTATTCAGCGATATACCAGCTCATTTTTGATATTCGTGTAGATTGACAAAAAAGTTTTCGGGGAAGGATTTGACGCCAAAAGTAATCGAGGATTCTTTCGACGGCAATCTTTGCCGATGTACCGGTATGCATCAATAATATTTGTTATTCCTGTGCTGAGTATATTGTGGCGGTTTGTTTATTGTCGATTCTTACATGATAGGCTATCGTCCAATTCTTGAGGCATTCAAGTCACTTGCGCCAACAAATGAAACTTGCACGATGGCAGATATCGAGGTAAAGACTCGTACTCATAAAAAACCTAGCTACGGTAGTTTTTACTGTTCCGCTTGCGGCATAAATATTAAATGCTCGTTAATGCGCTCGGTTACTGGAATATTTGTTTCCCGAAGAAAGGAGTGGCACACATGTTATACGTTTTTGTTCGTATGTATTGGTTCTTTGAGAGTATGTTTTGAACATGTTCTCCGGTATGATATAAGTCGTACATAACTAATATAAGAATTAGCTGCGACGTCGACTCCGACTTTGACACATTATTATGATTACTAACGCGTTGCTGCTACTGTTGACAAACCGGTAGTATTTCATGGTTTACAGTTTTACGATATAGCTTGATCCAAGTTAGAATTCTATACGGATACAGCTACAGTCAAAAAATTACTTGAAGGATGATTACGATTTTTTTTTGCAACGATGATGATTGATGACTAAAGATTCGCATCTTCTCGATCATGATCATGCGTAAATTAAAATAATTTTAAAACTCGACAGAATAATTCGTAAACAGAATAGATATTAACAGCCACCTGCAGTAGACCAGCTATCAGAACAATATCAGAGCAGTATGCTTTCTTCAGTGACGGAAGATATAAAAAAGGCGGAAATCAGCCAAACTCCGAAAGTAACCAACCTCGGGCTATATAGAATACAGAATATGCGGAATTTATTGTTAACTGAAAATCACTTCAAAGCTACTGATAATGCATTTTTGATTCTCTGAAAAGTAGTAACAGCTGCTGTACGGAACTTTTTGACACAAGATCTAGAAGTACATATATTATTATGCACGTATACTGACTGCGGATTATTATGAATTTGTAACTAATGTTTTACTACAATAATTGATCCCTTTCCTATGTGAAGTTTTGCGGTTACGTACGTAAACACGCACGTAAGTATTTAAAACGACTACATTTCTTGTCGAAAGCGAATTTATGCAAGTACTGTACTGTACTATAAGTAACACAGACATTATCTTATTGCAGTCACGCTCTGTAAAAGAACCAATTTTCACAGGTCTACATTTTTTTAAAAATGAGCTGTTTTTGGGCTTTGCAGTTCCATTTGAGAAACGCTGTATCCGCGTTCATGTCAAATGATTCCATTTATTATTGTGGTGTCATAGGAAACATTGGGCAAACTCTGCAGCAAGACCGGCAAAGTATGCGGTGGTCACTGTGAAAACCGCCACCTGGCTCTCCCGTCCCCCAATCCTGCTATTACCTTAAAAAGTACACCGTGGCAGCAACCAAAGTCCCTGGAAGAGCTAGTCACATCCATGCACGGCATGAAATCCGGCCAGAAGGTTTTCTACGTCGCTGGACATACCAGCATCGGGGTGTACAACGATGGACCGTATGACCTTTATGTGGACGTCAAAAAGATCCCGGATCTCCACAAAAAGACAATCGATATGATTAACGGGGCCCCCACCGTCACCATCGGTTCGGGTGTTTCCTTGACCGAAGTGGTGGACTTTTTCAAGTCGACGTCCAGTCAGAAGGGATTCAAGTATCTGGGACTTATTGCCAAACATTTGAGGAAGATTGCCAGTGTTCCAGTCAGAAATGTATGTGTGCTGTTATCGATCTGGTTAACAATAGTTTCAGGCATTGTGTAAACATATTTAACTATGTAAAATTCAAAAATTATATACATTTATTCTGTATTTATAAAGTTGCTCTAAAATCTTGATAAATGTGGATTTTTTCAGCTTGGAACTTGGGCCGGAAATTTGATGTACGTATTCACTATTTGCTGTTAGCAATATATTTTCAGATTGAATACTCCCTTTTTTATTCCAGGATAAAGAACAAGCACAACGAATTTCCATCCGATGCATTCTTATGCTTTGAATTGTCGCAGGCGACATTAAATATTGGTAAAAATCGCCTTTCATTCAAAATGTTTGCACCGTATATTGGACAATAGAGGGACTAACCATGTTCTTGTTTACAGTGGACGCAAGTAATGTCAAAAGCACTATGACCCTTCAGCAGCTGGTTAAAACGGATATGGATAATCCGCGAAAGTTCATCGTCAGCGCGCAGTTTTCCGCTTACGATGACGACAAAATATTGTTCCGTAGCTACAAAATAATGCCTCGAGCGCAGGTAGATTTTAAAATAATCAAGCTCGGAAATTCCGTTCTTCCTCGGTTCATTTTTGTACTCTGTAGTTACGTTGTCTATGTTTTCGAGAACATTGTTGTCGTACCGATTTTTTGTAAAACTCGACATAACAAATGAATTTTTTTAGAATGCTCATGCGCTAGTTAATGCTGGATTCCGAGCGGAAATCGATAGATCCCAGCCGGGAAAATTTATTTTCAAATCACCACCGGCACTGATATTTGGCAACATTACCAAGGATTTCGTAAGGATCTGATGCCGCCCACATCTAGCCACCTGTTGCCCTTTACATGGTTTCCTTTTTGCAGATTCATGCTGAGAAAACGGAAGCGTTTTTAGCCAGAAGAGACATTGGTGATCCAGCTATTCTTCAAGGTACTTAATAGATCTTTGAAAGACGGAAATTTGTGGATTTATATCGATTATACAAAGGCATAATAATCTAATAAAAGAATACAATATTGCATCTATCTTTTAGATCATGCTTATTTTGCCTTGAAACGGCTAAATTAACACTTTCTGAGTTCTAGCCATGGGAAAATTCTGAACACTATATTAATACTAGCGTTAACGAATTTCGTAGTATAGTGGCTTTAACGCGATTTTTCCATGTATTATGCGCGCCAGTGCGTAAAGTGCTCGTAACAAAATCATTGTGTTGATCATTTCATACAACTCTTCCTTTTTTAAAAGGTGCGTTGAAGACACTGAAAGCGGAGATCAATCCCACTCCTGATCCGGCTGATGCTAGCCCGGCATACCGTGAAATGCTCAGCTGCAGTCTATTCTACAAGGTCAGAGTTTTAACATTTGGCTTTGCCTTCAAGTTTCGCGCGTGGCTTTTGATTTTATTAGCCGTGACAAAGAACTGAATGTTTCAAAATAAAACTCTGCATAGATTTAATACAGATTAATACGTACTTTTTTAAAATATTCAATGTGCGATGATTTTCTCTAAATCATTCAAGAACGACGTCCTTGACCGCTGAGAAATCTTCCCTCAGTTCGCCTTGGAAATTATTGGCAAATCCGTCGATCCTCGCTTCCAATCCGCCATCGGCAGCTTAGTGGACACACGCGCCATCTCTTCCGGTCAGCAGAAATTCCCCACCAACCCCAACGAGTACCCCCTGACCCAGCCCATCCCCAAACTGGAATCCATGGTGCAGTGTACCGGGGAGGCCAAGTACATTGCCGATGAGGATTCCGTGGGGATGTGCTACGCCGTTTTCGTGCATTCCACGCAGGGCAATGCCGATATTGCCAAGATTGACGCGACGGAGGCACTGACGGTGCCGGGTGTGATTCGGGTCATTACGGCCATGGATATCCCCGGGACCAACAACTACAGTCCACCGCAGTTTACGGCCGAGGAATTGCTGGCGACGAAGCACTCGTCGTTTGCTGGACAGCCGGTTGGAATTGTTGTTGCTAGTATGTACACAATATGGAATTTTTATCCCCGTTTTAATATATGATATTAAGCAATTCTTCCTGGTAATTTCCCAACACTTTTTGGAAACGCATAGTGCCATTAATATTACAAATTAATTATAAGCTTGTATTTGATATATTCAGCAGCCTGTTTATATCTTTTTCTATTCTTTTCTTATAGTTATTTTATAATTCATGCTGATATGGCTCGCTTCAGACACTCATTTCATTACTGACAGAAGTGGATCTGCTACACCGATTATCGATAATTTGTTGCGATATCTACTACTGTACATATATTGCCACTTTTTATATGCGTACGTCAAGGAATATTTTTAGTAGATTTTTATTTTATGCAGCTAGTCGGGACGCAGCGGAAGCCGGTGCGAAGGCCGTCAAAGTAACTTACGCGAACGTTAAAACCCCATTGCTGACTTGTCAAGATGCCATTGATGCGAAATCCTTCTTCCCGCCCGTAAACGATCTGGTTATCGGTGATGCCGCAGGAGCAATTAAATCCGCCCCCCACCAAGTCTCTGGACAACTAGAAATCGGCGGTCAGTGGCATTTTCACATGGAAACTCAGGTACGAAAGCATAAGGCGGTTCCTCAACGTAGACAAGAACATAGTGTGTTACCTACAAAATAACTGCTTCTGAACTAACATTTTTTAACCATATTGAAAGGTTGATCATGTTAGTGCGTTTTTACAGCGGTAAGGAACGCTTTTAAGATCATGTGGCTACAGTTTCTAATACGGCTATACATATAAGACACGTTTTCTCATGTGTAATATCGTAGTGTAGTGGTTTGCAAAAGTGTTGAGGTACTCGTTTGGCGGCACATAATGCATGCAACGGAAACAATGCTTACAAGTAGTGCTTCGAGTACAGTGTATAAACACGCTGTCCTTAATTGTTTTCGTTTTCCTGCTCCTGGTTTTTATGCGACAAGGTTGCCATACCTCCGAACAGCTAGTTTAATTCATATTTATGAAACGTGTACAGGTCGCTGTGTGCCGACCAACCGAAGATGGAATGGACGTGGATGCTGGTACACAATGGATCGACTCTGTCCAGGACGGTATTGCGCAAGTGCTGGGAATGGCCAAACACAAGTGAGTGCCGAGGAGTTGTCTTTTTTTGTCAGAATCTGGCAGGCGCAACCAAATTCATATCCAATATATGCACTTTCGAGTAACAACTGATTTGCACGTGATAATCATTTACGGATAGGAAAACTGTTCACTTGCACACGGAATACCGTATCTGTATATTAAACTATATTTTAGATTGAATGTTCAAGTCAAACGCGTCGGTGGATCCTATGGAGCTAAAATCACCAGGAACAATCTTGTGGCGGGCGGATGTGCAGTTGCTGCCCACCTCGTCAACAGGTATTGATCTTTTGACCATACTGTACATGTACTGAACATCAAACTGGTTTTTGTGAAGAAAATCTGCTTGATGTTAAATAAATTTCTCGTTTGTCACTGCTGAAGACGTTTGGTTGTTTTTCATTTAATTTTATCTTTTCATTACATTATTATTCTGTCTTTAGGATCGCTATCTGCATCTAACTTTAATTTCGATTTTTATTTTTCTTAATTACGTAGACCAGTAAAACTTCAAATGAACCTGTGGGACAACAACCGCGCCATCGGCAAACGCTTTCCGTATTTGACGAAATATCAAGCGGGATTCGATAACAACGGAAAACTCCTCGGTGTGATACTGGAAGTTTATGGCAATATTGGAGCTACTGCAAATGATTCTGCCGTTAATGGCGAACTGACGTGGGGAGACAACAGTAAGAACCGCACTTCATTCTGTTTTCTTCCGAATACGACGATGATAGTTTGAGTTACTTAGCTTACAACTGCGCCAACTGGAAAATTTCGATGAACAACTGCAAAACGAATCTGCCGCCGAATACGTGGTGCCGCGCTCCAGGTATGTAATCTAGGATTACTCTAGTGCTGTGTAAGTTTATTTACGCCCAAGATTTTAATTAAAAAAATGTGTATTTTTCTCTCGTAATTTAACACTCGGAGATTGGTTTACGGTTTAATAATGGCGACGAATTGAGCCACCGCAGAAGCCATTGCACTACGATTCTCGTCGTAATTACGCCAAACTGGTAACATACTGTAATATGCTGTTGGTCTCAGGATCCACGGAAGCGATTTATTTCATTGAATACGTTATGGAACACATTTCCAAATACCTCAAAGTCCCCTCCATCAACGTCAAACAAGCCAATTTCTATAAAAACGGCGACAAACAGATCACCGGTCAGGTCATAACATACTGCAGCATCGCCGATGTCACCACGCAGCTGCTGCAGAAAGCCGAGTTCCAGAAGCGTCTACAGGGCGTGACCTTGTTCAACAAGAACAACCGCTGGCGCAAGCGGGGCATTTCGGTGACGCCCATGAAATACGGAAGTGTGTGGAACGGCAATCAGTACAGCTGTCATGTGGCTGTGTTTCATAATGGTGGAACGGTGGCGGTGTCGCACGGGGGCGTGGAAATCGGGCAGGGACTGAATACGAAGGTGGCGCAGGTGGTAGCGCATGAACTGGGTGTTGCGTTGGATCAGGTGGTGGTCAAGCCGAATATGTCGTTTACCAGTGCCAATGCGACCAGTACCGGTGGAAGTATGACCAGCGAGTTGTGCTGTTTGGTAAGCCGAAAGCTCATTCAGTTTCTATTCAGTTTCCAATAATATTATGGTGTTTTATTCTATGTGGTTCCAGCAAACTAGACATCCACCTAATACTAGTACTACTGTATCTGTTTTTACACGGCTTTCATAAAGGGTTTGCGTTGACTAATATGAAATCGAACTGCAGAAATATGACATTCTAGTAATGCAGTTTAAAGGAATAACTGGTATTTCACTGATTAGTCTGATACGAATTCTACCCAAAAAAATGAATCTTCAAATATTTACAGGGTCCGCCCAGCAAAGTCTGGTACAAACTTTCGGAAATTCATGGCAAATTTCAAAACTTTGTTTTTTCTTCCATAAACGTCTCAACGGATAGCTCGTTTACAGAAGCATTTAGGGAAAACGTCAAGCTGGATCAGAAAGGTTTGGTGAATTAAAGAAAAATTTCGATCTGCGAAGCTGTGTTTTTCAGGCCAGATCTGAACGGTAATTTCGAGACCCTGCTTCCATTTTAATAATATTCTGCAATTTCCGCTGATTACAGATTCTGTGCAACTTGACCCTATCAAGATCAGCATTCATTCCTCTTGAATAGAAAACTGTTTCCACTGGTTTTCGAGCCAACATTTTGGTTTGGTGACACACTGATTGGGAGGCACCCTTAACTTTCAGGACGTCTTTGGTTTTTGTCGTCCCCCAAGAGCCGAGAATAAATTTTTGTTAAAAAGGGCTTATAGTATCGTAGCTTACATGAAATGCAACAAGTTATTTGCGCGGAATGACAGTTTTCAAGTGCATCTGTTTCTTCCAGCAGACAATGAAAAATACGACGATATTTTTGGTTCACGTTCTGGTTTTGCCGGTTTTTCGGACCGGAGGATTTTTGTTCCGGTCTCGGTTCACGAATTTGTTGGGCGACCTCTTGTGGTGGAGAAGTTAGCCCATCCTTCGAACGACAATTTAAGCTTAAGTGGTCAGATAACTACCAACTCTTTGGTCAGATATGATTTTTCGAAGTTTAGGATACGACAAAAGTTTCAGCTTTTTAACCCAGCGCATGTGATTGAGCTCTGAGCTGACTGCATCAAGTGCAGCCGTGGAAACAAGCCCTCTCAGCATTTAAAACGATAGAGAACGAAATTCTGTACATATATAACTAAGTGAGGGGGCAAATGTCTGTAAAGGAAAGTCACTGAAAAATCCCTTATGATCTGTACCAGACTTTGCTGGGCGGACCCTGTAGTTGCATATGTAAATATTCATTGCTGTAAGAAGCAGTTTATTCGATAGTCGGATTGTGTAATGGGTTACATATGCCATTGCACTACGATCATAACACTCTGATGAATAACCTAGTACCTACCGCTTGTACGGTGCACCAGCTGCATTATGCGAGCTACTTTAATTTAGCGTTGAACCAGTGGCGTTGACGTAATTGAGCGTAAATGTTTTTTAAAATTCCCTATATTCTCGACTCGTCTACTCAGATTTGTATTTACTTTCGTATGGATTGGGCCGGTTATGTTAATTAATGATAGAAAATTACTTTATAGGCTGCACTGGATTGTTGTTCCCAATTGAAAGCCCGAATGAAACCGGTGAAAGAAGCCATGAAGGCCGACACACCTTGGGCAGATGTGGTTGAGAAGTGCTATTCTCAAGGAATTGACCTTTCGGCTCGTGCTTGGTAAGTCTGCATCTAGTGCATGGTAAAATTACAAAGACTTTGTACTGAGATGTTATGTTTTATGTTACAGGACAGCACCAGCTACTCCTGATGCTCCGATTTGTTATAATACTTATGGTGTAACCTGCTGCGAGGTGGAGACCGACATCTTAACTGGGGAGTACCAAATCAACCGATACGATGTACTGTATGACTGCGGGGAATCCATGTCGCCTTTTGTCGGTACGAAGCCGTTTTTGGGACACTTAAATAATGTTATAAATTAGATAAATTAATATGATCTAAGCAAAGTGAAAACGTATATAATACTGAAAAAAAATTTATTATTCAAATTCATTGCTATAAGAAGCAGTTTGGGTTAGTCGGACTCGATCGCACATGTTAGCAGCTTTACATATGCCATTGCACTACGATAATAACGGTAATAACGGCGATAATAACAAGATTACTAGTAATTTTAATCTTGTGACGATAAATGTATTATGTACTGATTGTAGTCCAATTTCAGTTACTCGTTATAAGTTGATTAATTGTACATCATTTGTACTGAGCGAAGCAGTGACAAACAGCAGACAAATCTCTCATAAATGTTACGAATAATTTATCGGTTTTGCCGACATGACTGATGCCGTCGTTTGTTTTTTGCAGATGTTGGTCAAATCGAAGGTACCGTAAATCCATCTGCATTATAAAGAAAGATTTTCTTTACGGAATGGAACGTGCATCTCTTGTGTAGGTGCGGTGATAATGGGACTCGGGTACTACACTTCGGAAGAGCTGAAATACGACAAAACTTCGGGCGAGCTGGTGACCTTTAGCACCTGGACATACAAGCCGCCGTCAACCAAGGACATTCCCATTGATTTCCGCGTGGAAATACTCCAGAATGCACCCAATCCGTTGGGTGTCTTGAGAAGCAAATGTAAGCCGGGGTTTATATTATGCTACGCTTTTACGCTATATATAATAATTATCATAACTATTGTAGTGGTCGCTGAGCCGCCATTGTGTATGACAAACTCCGTTGTGTTTGCTCTACGTAATGCTTGTAATGCGGCACTGGATGAAGTACAGAAAGGCAGTGACTGGTTCCAGTTCAGTAAGTCGAACACGACATATCGTTATCGAAGTTCGGCAACAAATGTATCCAATAAAAATAAGTGGCAGGCAATTGTTACTATTAAATTTAAAACTGTGAATTTTTTAACGATGAATTCGTCCTTATAACGCTTTAAGATGTATTCAAATAGGATACAAATAAAATTCTTTGTGTCTGAGCGCAGTATTAATATTTGTTGTGGTTTGATATAGATGCCCCGGTGACTGTGGAGCGATTCCAAGGATCCTGCCAACTGGATATTTCGCAGTTTACTTACAAATAAGGAAGCATTATACTTGACTGTGTGTATGTAGTGGTTTGACTCATTCCGCGCTTGTACCCGCCGCAATATTATCATCGCTCAGATCCGTAAAAAAACTGTGATTTCTGTTTTAGAATGAAAAAAAATGTATTACTTGGTTCACAACATGCTAACAAGTAGAGCTGCTCGATCGCGGTGGTTGTTCTGCCTTCGTAATGGCGTCAATAAATATTAAATTTGCTCTTATATCAAGGCTTTAGTTTGTTAATATATCCGTCGTCAGTTGAGCAAACAATGGAATTGTTTTACGTGTTACAAGCCAGTAGCGTCGTCCGAACACAGGTACAGCATACACAGAGTAACGATATTTGCATGTACAAAGCGATCGGTAAGGGCCTTACCGTAAGGCTAACACAAGTGCTGCCACTCTATCCAAATTCCAGGTGGAAACGTAAATGGCAACATTGGTGATGTGCCTGTCGGAACTCGAAGCTTTCTTGTATATGTGCATTTTCAAAGATAGTAATGACCTACCCCGTTTTTCACATGAACCGGAAATAATGAAACAGGGCATTGCAGTTTTTAGTTCATCGCGGGGATTTAAATTTACTTCGTGTAATAAAAAACGGAAACTTCTTGAATTTAATACGGTAATTGTAACCGGCCCATCCGTGAATATTTATTCCACAGTTCATAGTGTTTTTCGTCGGCATCAACATAATAATTATGCCAGTGATTACCTTACTCGTTAATTATAATTAAACAGTACTAAATATAAAGCATTATTTGTCTATACACTTTGGCATACGCGTCGGAATATTGTGCTTTCTGTGATCACGCAACTGCATCATCATCTGCAGTACAACAGGACCCGGAACTTCAGCAGATGCTCCCCTTTTTACGGCGCAGCGATTGTTGATAACCACCGAAACAAGTACTAAGTCAAGAAAGTCAACACAAAAGTGCGTCAGTGATAACGGATAAAAACACTACGATGAACATATCACGCCTGCTGTTAAATCCGTCTCGACGTTTTAATTTTAATCTGATGGCAGAAGTAGGATATCAGATAATATACTAACCAGAAGCAGACCAGGAACTGGTGCATGCAACAGAATAATATTTTTATCACCGGAAATCAGTGTGTAATTATTGGTAGCAAGAGCCGCAACGATAATATAAAAAGGCTGAGACGCCCGGCACAAAATACGCACATTTCTTTCCATTTGTGAACCACTAAAACGTTGTCATTGGTATATAACTTCTTGTAAGGTTTTCATTGAAACGGTGGAGTTTATCATATTCGACGCACCATAACGGTAAGCAGTACTCCCTATATATACCATACCAAAGGTCACGACGCATCACCGCCGTACGACTATGCTCATTGCTGACTTTATTCAGGAATCACTAGATATTTCATGTTACTACATTGTTCTAACATAATATTCGTATATCGTACAACAGCCTATTTTGCTCGGCATAGGTACTGTCCTCGTTGTCATATTTTTACCCTAATTGTTTTACTTATGATTATGTAGCCAAAATGCGGCTGGATCCAAATTCAAGAGATTACCAGACCTTAAAGAAGACCATCTATGCTGAGGCACGCGGAGAAACTGTGGAAGGTCAAAAGGCCGTAGCCTGGGTGATTAAGAATCGAGCGGACAAAAATCGTCCCTACTGGGGCGGCAACACCATTGACGGCGTCTGCCGCAAACCTGGACAGTTCGAATGCTGGAATGGGCGAACTGACATCGTAATGCACGAAACGAGTGCCGCCCAAGCCATCGATCGCTGGCAACCCAATGTCTTTAACGGTCGCGATCCGACAAACGGGGCGGACCATTACAATAATCCGACTAAAGAAGGCTATCCGAGCTGGACCAAAAATTGTCGCTATGGACGCAAGATTGGGAATCATCAGTTCTACCACGGCCCGTGATTCACGGGACCCACTGACCGGTTCATCCCTGGTCACCATTGTTGCATGGTCAACTATAAAGACGTGGAATTGTTTTGGGTTTTTGATGTGCCAGTAGTCAGTGCGCGCTAAGATCGAAGCAAAGGCTTATTTGCGCATCACCAGTTGGTGCTTGCTTTCTGATTTGATCCCCATGGATCTTATGTCCACTAACAGGAATCGAAGTGCCGCTCCGAAACGTTTTTTCATATTCCCCTATTAATTGTGTTGCTCTGTACTATTTTCGTTACCGTTACACGGTTACAGTATATGCAAGTAATAACTATGTTAAGGGGAAAATCCGGTTAAACCGAAGGTTTTGCAAGAGATGTTGCCATTGCACGAACGTAAACAGTAGACAA
>JAQGAU010001991.1:0-17025 GCA_034698045.1 Paramacrobiotus richtersi | reverse complement strand
TTTTCGACGGTTAATTACCGGCTCTCAGTAGGTCTATAACAAGTCACTTATCACTAATGCCACGCAAAGCGAATATACTTATTCCCGCATCTGGTGATGTTATGATCCGGACGCGTGATTACCGGCTCAGACCCCGAGCGAGTCTAGCACATGCTGCAATTTTGTCATAATATTATTAAGCACCGACGAGGGGCTGTTGCTGAAAAGATGTGTCAAACGATCTTGATAATTGATACCCAGTTCGAACTTACAATGGACTTTCACGACTTCAAAATCGAGGATCGGCTCGAAACTTGTATGGTTGTTAGAGCACTTACATAAAATAACTTCTTTAAAAATCCATGCCCCGGCATGCGCCGGGACGCAGGGGAGAAAATCAAGAGGACAGAAAGGAATCCTGTCATCTGTACTTCTAGCTACAGGGTCTCGTTGGTTCACAGTGATACATATGCCAGCATCTGTTGGACGCTGTCGACCGGTGCCTGAACCGGCAGTCGCATGTCCGAGACATTAAGATCATAGCATCATAACTGGGTGCGGAGCGATTGACGGTGTTAACGTGGTTGTCATGGAAACTTAACTGCGGTGCATTGTACTGTTGATTGAGGTAAACTGAAAAGCTCTTGATGGTGACCTTGACATTTGACTTGTTAATAATCCGTTAATCAACGAGGTCTGCCTCTGTTTGACTACTCTACCGGTACATCGGAATCTTACAACACTACATGTGGATTCTGATTTCTGATACACCTGTCAATGTTTATTGCTGTACCATATTATGACATGCGATAAGAAGACATACATGAGTGATGAGAACAACCAAATGACAGTTCAAAAACCACACAGATAACAAGGATTACAGAATCTCCTTGGGGGCAAAAAACCACTCATGCACCCCAATGTTGGGAGGTCAGTTCCCAGATGTAAACATTTTTTCGGCTTGATCAGCATATGTACCCACGCGAGCGAACAAACTATTCTTGCGACCAGCTTTAGTTACATACAGTACACAGAGACCAATCTGACACTTATCCCATTAGCTTCGAAGCCTTCGATGACCATTTTTAGGTCAATGGCAATGTCGATTGACAAACACGATACGGATGGCTTATTCGAACTAATTAAGCAGCACAAAATTCGAAGCTCGTTCAACAACAACTACAAGCAGAATTTTAAGTTTTATGCCGTCAAGTTATCAAACGCCCTCTTCAAGCTTGGACCAAGTACAAGAGCAGAGGTGATCGTAAATCACAAGAAGCAAAGCCTCTTAATTTTCCAAATATGTAGGTCGTGAAATTGAAGTACAGTACAGTCTGTCATTTCGCATCAATAGAGTTTACATGTAGTAGCTTGTTGTTGAGCAGGCGAACCGATATGGCACAATGAATCTGGTCAAAAGATCCAGAAAGTTTCAATAATCAGTCAGTAGGGCTTTGTCTTGTTGTCAGTGCCTCTAACAAGGCTGTGGCTATTGTAGTGAAAACAACATTAAAAAAATCAAGGAACAACAACAACAGTATTAAACGTGACATTCAACAGCAGAAAAAGATGTTAGACTGAAACATGAAGAGAAAAGTGTTTTCAGAGAGTCGCACCCGAATATTTTACTAGAGTTCTGCGACTGGACCATTTTCAAACCTCTAGTCCGTTCAACCCAGAACTAGGACTGGATTGGATGGATTTCGCGTAACATAATCTGGATTCGGAGACTCCGAATCGGAGTACTCAAGGGTATCGCATAACTAAAATGGGCTGTGGATAACAAACCGTTTTCAAACGATGATTCATGAACATATGTATATACAATTCCTTTATTTAGCTTCAAAACAAAAATACCAAGACAATGAGAAAAGTTACCCAGATACTGTATTCAGTTTCACACATTAAAGATACACGCAAAATCCCCACCGACGCCCCCAAAACATGCAGGCATTGTCCAAGAAATCGCTGCGGCATTACCCCTTACAACAGCTAAGCTAACACGATGTTTAAAGAAAGCGGTCGATCGTGTTGCTCCGATCAACTGGCGCATTTCCCGCATTACTTGGACCAGTACTGGTGTCTCTCAAGTAAGTTTTTTGTCTGTGTACAGATGGCCCTAACCGCCGTTTTTTAAGCAGTCGCACGGGGGTAGAAGCTGACAGCGGACGTAGTCATGTAGCCAGAATATGTTCTTCGCCGTAGCATTTTGGCGTAAACAGGCAGAAAATTCGTGCAATACCGTACAAGCAGAGAGCCCAAAGTGGCACCACAATAACGATATTCTAACTGAGTTAACAGGCGGAAAAGGTCAAACTAATCCGGAAAAGCCCGATTCGGCGTGAAGATTCGGCATCTGAACTGCAACGAAGCAGAAATTTTTACAAACAAACCATACTTTCGCTGTTTCAGCAGACCGGCGGTGGAAAGTGTTAGCATAAGGTAACAGAACCAAACCGTCTCGATTCTCTGAAGGTTCATAAAGTCACCGTAATGTAGATCACCGAAAACAGCACCCCGATGGTCAGAGTTTTTTTATATTTTGTTTTGATTCCAATGTTTGACTGATGGTCGACTCAATAACTGTTCCTTATGAAGGACGTTTAACAGACAGACTGCCGGATCGGACCAGGATCAACACGGCGTTCGACCGGTAAGGTCGGGCGGAAAGCTTAATCCTCCTCGTAACGTTGCGCTCCCAACAACGACAGCGTGTTAGGACGGTGGGGTGTGGGGATGCAAGAACGTGTACCGGAAAGGCGCACGTTCCAGGGGTGGCACGTCTAGCATGTGCCGGAAAGGTGCATGAACCCCCTTAATAAGGCCAATTGTAGCAATAGCGTATAAAAGCTCAGTCGCTATTTTTTCATGCTGTATTCGACAGCATCTCGACGTTACAGTGCACAAGGAGCATCTTGACGCTGGGGGAACACAAGATGATCAGTTTTGGTATCGCATCTCTCAAGCTTGTTTGAGCCAGTCGTGCAGCAGCTAATGTTATTCCAGCGCACCACACAGTTCAGCGTTTAATTCTTATATTTCGTGTTGAAGAACTGAGCTTTAGTTTTCTGTTTTGTTGATTGCTTGGCTCTCTCTCCCAAAATGCACCAATGATCCAGACCGGCATGATTGTGGTAACGCAAAAAACGATGGAATTCAATCTATAAGCTCCAGTTTTTATAACTTCTAAATGTTTTGCAAACACTTGCAGCTGCTAGCTTGCGTAGTTCGTAAGCAGTGCGTTTGATATACTTTATTCAAATTCAGCTGATTAGACAGCATGTCGCATCTGTTCGCTTTCGAAGCACTGGGACATTGCGAACTTGACCCACCACTGGAATATGCAGTTGTCAGCTCGTCCAAAGGATGAACGACAAAATAGCTTACGAGCATAATCTGTAATGAAGGGCGTTACGCTGATGGAAAACGCGGCATATGTTCTCGGTGCAGCTAGTGTGAACGAATGGACCTGGACAAGGCACTTTAATTTTTAATCGGTTGGTTTTTTTCAGTGCACAATATTTCGTGTGATAGTGCTAATAGCCTAGTTCGTGGCTTCTTTTTGGTTGATTTTCTAAGCGACATACTGTAGGCTCAGTTTAGGAGTTACTTACTACGGCGTGCTGCCGTGGTGTCTATATATGTTTTCTATACGAACCGTGGCAGTTATAAGTAGCTCCTGCAGACGCCTTAATTTGGTTTCTAATGCGATTTCCGTAAAACACTCGACTAGCCGGAACTTCATGCAGACGACTCAAAGCAGCCAGGTGTATATAAATATCTCCTGATATACATTTTTCAATTTTAGCTTGGCGTGCCGGCTAAATGTAAACGACGCAACGGCATCGAAACAAAAATCAAAATGAATAATGTCATATTTTGCTATCAAATCTGCACAACCCAAGATTAGCATCTTCAGAAATGTGCCATGTGAAAGTATGCTTCCGGAATACCACTCCCAATCAGCAACCGCATCGGAAAAGATCCAAGTTCCGGTCGCCTGTCAGTAAGGACAATGCGAACAATAACGGATCGAACAGTGCTTGCAGGGAGTAAAAGGTCACCGCCACTGTAAAATATGTCACCGATAACTGCAGTCCGAAAAAGATGGACGCAGCAAAGTAGATGAAAACTGGCGTCCAACAGATCGTTACGCTGATGGCCGTTAAGGACAACACCAAAAGCGGCTTGATGGCATCCTCTTTCGTCTTGTTGTGATTGCTCTTGTTATTGACTGCAGCGGTTTGTTCTCCAAGTCCAGCCACAGCGTTATCTTCCACTCTAGCTGCTCTGATTTTCCGCAATCCCACAGTCGCGTGATTGCCCGGCTTCCTACGTTTCACCCGATTAATGCACAAATCTACATACGCAGTTATTATGAACAATAACGGTAACATATGCAGTAAAGCCTGCTGCATGTGACCCCACAACAGCTGTTTGCCGTAGTTAATATGGCATCCGTGGTCCAGATCAATGGCGTAATACATCGCATCCACGATGCACCCCGGTAGGCCGATGATATGCGCTAGCACTACGGCCGCCAGACAGGTTAACAGGGCAGTTCGTCTATTGTGGTGGTTCTTGTAGAATATCGGGATATGCACTGCCCACAGGCGGTTAATGGACATGGTGACGTGTATCCAAATCTGGCATGAGGAGATTATTTGGTTGCTGTAATTGTGGAAATTGCAACACCATCGTCCCATCCACCAGTAGCCGTAAAGTTCGTTGATGAGTACTGGTAACGGAACTACCAAGAGGAAGAAGACATTGCACAGCAGGAGAATGAGGTGGTACATCGTGAACGGTGTCACGCGGGATGGTACACAAATGAAGTGGACAAAAATGAGGAGGTTAGAAAGAAGTGTTAAGCCAATAACCGTTGCTAGGCCGATTAGGGACGCTGTCCAGTGGGGTACTGAGTAACGTGCAAAGGCCGATGCAGCGCTGACGAATGATAGGGCTGAATGGTTATCCATGTTTTTGGTTTAGGTACATCTGGACATACAGACTGATTGCTGAAACTGTGTTATTACATATAATTAAAGGCTGATCAGAAATATATTATGAGTCTTCCAGGCGGCAGTAAAAGCTTTCCGTAGCAATGAGTGCCAATGGGAAACGTGTCTAACTATAGTATAGTGATTAGTGAGCAATTATGCGAACAATGTATCGTGCACATGTGTACGTTAATGGACCTTCACGCAGGCGACGATCAGAGCTGTATCAGCGCAGCTTCCAACCTGTTAAGCAGTGTTTTCACTAACACTGGATCGAAAACGCATATCCCGTACTATTACCAAGCCGGTGCACGATACCTTATCACATACTCAGTGTGCGCGAATCGCGATAGATTGGCTTGCTCAAGGAACCAGAAATGCGGCTAAAGAGTGCAAAAACGGTAATGTTATGGATCAAGTTGAGCGCTGAAGAAAGAATCGTCGAAATCAGTTTAAGGGCGCGCTTTCTTGGTTTTATAGCCTCAGTCAAAAGTAGCATTGGTGGAGGAATATTCCACCGTGGATGTCTCAGTTACTGGCGGATTAGCCACAGGTGGATCGTTCTGCGTGTTGTGCGAGTAACCATGCACAGCCAACATAATTGAAAATAAGCCAATTACGTCAGTGTTTACCTCTTACTTTTCCAAAACGATATTGTTGACGAGCTGCAGAAGCTTTCGCTGCTGTTGAAAAGTATACCTAAGACAACTGATACAAATGCATGAGCAAAACATGTAGGTTACAGCCTTACAGGTCGACTGACTCGAAGTGTTTTGCGTATCTGACATCCACAATAGCATGTACGGCTGCTGTGCGCAGAAAGCGTTTTCGCATCTCTGTGAACTAGATTTCTGAGACCACAGAAAGCCATACCGCATGACCTTTCAAATTCGTACCCCGCCCGTGAAATTTTTCTGCAAAGCACGCAAACATCTACAACCTAAGTCAGCCGCTGCATTACACTCGCCTTGACGACAACAGCAAAACTGGTCAACAATCCAAAGGCGGAATTCAGTCATTATGACCGTGTGACCGCGACAGCCTAGGTTAGCCGGGTGGAAAACATGCGATATGGAGAACGACAAGACCATACGTCACAAAATGTAACTAAAGCCCAGCCCATTCAAAAGCTATGGTGCCATTTGTGATGACTACGCTGAAAAACCCGTAGACTCTTATGTAATTACTGTGCGAGTTCCCATGTTCCTTCTTTCAAAATAAAACTTCCCAGGCAATATCGCATAAGTTAGCGAAAAAAATGAGAAATTATTGTGCCATATCTATTTTTTTGCAAGCAGTCGCCATGCACTGAAGCGCTGCGCAAGCCTTTCCATTTAAGAATAGGTGTCTACGGAGCCTTGCAGCAAAGGCTCCATAAATAGAAGCGTACTTATATGGTATTTGGAAATGTCTTCAAATCGCTTCAGTCGCAATTATGGTCGACTTGTTTGATACCAGAAAAGTTCTTTTTTTCTCTTTAATTTATGCGATATTGCCTGGGATGTTCTGTTTTAAAAGAAGGAACCTTGCAACTCGCACCTTAGTATAGGAGTCTACGGGTTTTCCAGCGCAGTCATCACAAATGACAGCATAGCTTGTCAATGGGCGTCCTGCGAAAGGGACAGCCGCCGCCGTTAGCAGTTAACCCATCGTACGTATTTTGAAAACCAATACGGCTAATTTGCCAGCTACCGCATCGGAAGGATGCGAACTCTTTTATCTAGCATTCATTCTGTAATCTGTTTTCAGCCACGCATTTCCGGATCCATAATACGGCAAACTTTAATGTTTATTTGGCAGTTGCCCAGAAACATTGTTGACACGTTGTTGATCCGTAATTGTACACGTAAAGGTCGAAAGGCACGTAGGTCAGAATCTGTTCTTTTTCCTTGGGGGATCAACTTTAATCAAAATCAGTCATTTGTATGGTTAATTACCGGCTCGCAGAATGCCTAACAAGCCAGTCAGCACTTAAACACTAGACAAAGTTAGGATATTTATTGCTCCATCGTGTGTGTCATAGTTTAGAAGTGTGATTGCCGGATTAGATCCATGGACAGCGTCCGTCCGATATTGCAAACATATCTAACTATGAAACTGTGAGATGCTATAGCCTGAACCACGGTGCATTATGTCAAACGATGTTGACACGATACCCATTTTCGACATAGTCTATGAGCAGTGGTCGATGTAAAATACCGTACGAGGTCATCGCGGTGTTGTACCCTAACCTTCCGAGAGAGCAGTGCGATACGCCGCCGATACCCACTCAGCGTTATGAGTCTTATGACGACCATGTCTGTCTGTCCACGCGTAGCCATTATACAGCATTTCTCGTCACTCGCTGTTCGTGGTCTAAATCAGCATCGTTTGAAATAGGGTTGACATTCGCAAAGATTTGGACCGATATGAAATGATTTGAAATGAAATTGATTTGAAATGAAATGATTTGAATTTGAACATTAAATGAAATAAATTAAACTGATTAATTAAAATAATAATTCCGTCAGTCGCATAATCCATAATCGAGTAGTTTAAAGCATACCAAAACTTGCCTCATACCATGTAGTGCTTTTTTAAGAACTTGCAGTTTATCTCGAATTTGAAAAAGATCGGTAAGGGTTTTTTTCTGGTTCGGACAACCTCTATAATATTATACCGTAGGCGGGCTTTATCCTTCCCACTTGTAGGCATTTCATAACGGTAGAATTGTGAGTCTTATTACATTGGTTTATGCTCACTTGTCGAAAGTATTCAACATATCGCTGTGACATAATATGGCTCACGTATTCGCATAACATGCACCGATTTATAAATTATGATAACCATACATACATATCTGCTGCCAAAGCACAACTTTACGCACGAAATATGTGAATTATGTATCTCATCCGCTTCGGTTTGACAGTTTACCTGCAAACTATCAGTCAAAATTTGCAGCAAAAACGCGATTTCTTGCATTTCAAGCTTTTCTAGCTTTCAAGAAATTCCACATTTCAAATTAATCTTTTGTCAGATTCAAACGGGCCAGCGTTTGATGTGATTTGAAATTGATTTGATGCTTAAAATTTGAAATCTTTGACATGTTTGGATTTTGTGAATTTTAGCACCACAAGATGCTGTAATAATCAAACCCTCTTTGCGTGGTCTTGATGATGACGATGATAATGAATGCACCTGGTTAGACCTAGTGCGAGCCGGTAATACTAATCAACCATAATGGGGATCCGGATTGTTTTGATTGACATGCATCCTGACATTGTAAACGGGCAGGAAGCGGTGGTCGACATTGGCGTGGTTGTTAGGGAAAAATCATTTGCGGTGCACTGTACTGTTGATTGAGATCAGCTGAAGTGCCCTTAGTGGTGACCTTGACATTTGACTTGCTGATAATCCGGTAGCGAGAGCTACCTTGTTAGATGGCTGTACCGGTGCATCGGAATCTTGCAGCACTGTCTGTGGATCCCCATACTCCCGTCACGAGCACAATTCCGATAGCATCTTCGATTGCAAAGCGCCTCAAAATTCGAAGCTTTCTCAACAACAGCAACTAATCAACAGAATGGGAAGTTTTATACGTTATCGAACGCTTCAAGTGTACTTGACAAAAGAGTTCTATAGCCATAACGTAAATCGCAATAAAAAAAAGGTAAATTCTATAAATTCACTCGCAATTCAACCAATCATTTTTTAAATACAAATCCAGGTGCAATTTTGACAAACATCGTACAGTGATATACTCGTACGTAAGCAGCACATCATGTACCAGTAGCGGTTATCCAACCTGAACTAAACCAGTAAATAACCTTAACTTTCTTTCTAAAAATGGGATATTATAAGAACACGGGCATGGCTTTCTCGGTTTGAGTTTACTGAGATAACTACAGTAGGTATTTAAATACCAGCTTCGTTGTGGCATACTCCTAAAAATAGTAAATACACCATTAAAAAATCTCTTGCGATGTTCCCAGAGCTGACGGGGCACCCTCCTGCATGTCCCCATTGTGAAGCATAAATGTGTCAAAGGCGATCGATTCTAGAGAAACATGCCGGTTTGAATGTAACCATAACGAGAGTATTATTTCCAAAAACTCCCGCTGCTTGCGCTTTGTCCTTACTTGAGTCAGATGCACTGCGAGAACTACTAGCAGTTTCCGAGTCCATATCCATATCAACGGTGTCGTCGAAGGAGTCCGTCGCTGCTAGAAAAAGAAACGTGTACGTGTATCATGAAGACCGGTGAAAGAAAACGCAACAGCATGCTGAAATAAGTGTGCAGAACCAGCAACGCGCAGATGCTGTAGCTTTCGTACCTGGAGCACCGAAACTTGATGTAAAGAACAACATCCACACAAAAATCTGCCGCAGCATTATCTGCTGGCGGTTTTATACAGTAGAGCAAACTGAAGTACAGCTGCGAAAATCGGAAAGGTCCCAGTCTAACTAAGAGTGGCTTGGTCGTAGCGCTTGCGTTATGCAGTGAACAACCATTCAACTGCAACCTTCAGCCATCTTTTATCTGCCGGCTTTGGTTTACTGTATGCTCATGACCGTGTTTTCTTTGGTAATAAATTCACCTATAAAATTAGTATCGTGTCAACAAACCAGTACTCTATGAGGAAAAATAACATCTTTTTTTCTTGCAGCACGTGATACTGGCATTTTGTACAGTAACGAAGTAGGCTGTAAACCGCCTGTTAAAGCGCATCATGGACCATAAATGCCGTTTCACGCCGTAGTGCATGCGAACGAAAGAACCATGACGGCACAGCGCCAACTGAGAAGTAAGCAATTTCGGATGTGTTTTTTGCATAAATAAGAGACAAACACGAATAAAATCATATGGTGAAGAAAGAGCAGTTTTTTATTTTGGTACCAGTAAAATAAATGGTAAACAGGTATGAATCTTGAACTTGTTTCGAGGACAGACTCCGCGGTCGTGGATGTCACTGTTCGGGATACGGTTTCTGACACATTCACTGGTACCACGTCGAAATTCGGCGGAGCAGCAGCTGAAGAGGCGGTCGTGGCCAAGAACCCCATTATCGTATTATGCTGGATCTGTGTGTTTTTTGCTCCCCTGGCTTTCGAGTCTTTGGTAGTATGGTGTGGGGCTGCAGCTGTTTTCGTATAAGGAAAAAGGTAAACAGTTGTTGTTTTTACGGAAAGGAGAAAGCAGATCGACTTGGTTTCTGCTCAAGCGTTTAAGCACAGCAAAATTCGCGGTAATGTAAGTTTGATTGGCTGCTGTTTATTCGCGTGCTAACTGGGACAATTTGTTATTTGATTTGTAGAATTCCTATTGTGTCAATAATGTTTCCTGGCTGTATACGGCGCATACAGTAGTTTCCAGTTGTAATTCGCAGCATGGCTTGCATTTATTGACTAACCAATTACACACATACATGGTAAACAACAATCAACGATACACCATTCTAAAAGCATTATGCAACTGCAACTGCAAAAATAACAGAAAGTTACAATGGACATCAGTTTGAACGTATTATGCGCACGCTGTATGACATTAACATTCTCCCATATTTGTTGGTCATCATTTTGGATGATTGGAATTCGGCCGAAAATAATCTAATAAACTTCTTGCCACGTTGAAAATGCCGATGGAACGTTGTTAGCGTCGTTCTGTATCATAAAGAAGGTATACAGATCGGAGGATCCTACGGTCATGATTGGAAAACCTCATTCACCGTTGATCAGACATGTGGATTGTGTGTTACCTACTGGAATTCGAAAGGAAACTGACTATCCCAGATCCGGCGCCATCCGCTGGTGCAGTACGACTGAGCGCATTCGATGACACTGAAAGAGAAAAATGCAATAATCCGGTAGAACCAGAAGATCGGGCGATGTGTTCGTCGAGAAATTAAGGCATTGCTGGGTCATTTGCTACGCATATAGTTTGTTCTCGTTCTCACTGACTTACTCGGGGAACCGCAGCCGATTGTCACAGTTAACGCAAGGAAAAACAGCCACCACATTGTAGAGGACACAAACGAAGATTCCAAGCGAAGATTCTGGATAGACTTGATACTTGACTTGCAACTGAGCTACAGTCCGAACAATATCAATGTGCGCTCATCGAGAATGCAAAATGACGATATTCTTCTCACGATGGGGTTTTATACCTTTCACCTGACTGCATCTTTTACAACTGAACGGCACGCGAATGCTCGCTAAACGCAGCCAAATCTTTATATCATCCTAGCGTGTCAGCTCAGCTACATTATAACATTAAAATCTAATGATGTGGACCATATGCGGTTACTCGTGCCGCACTTCACTCAGTAAAAGCTGGCGAAGTTGTAGTCGAACCGGAAGAGATTACAAAGACCTGCGGCTAATATATCTTACGCCAGACTACTTGAATGAAAGATAAAACGGTTTTAATGTGCGCTTTGCACTTCTCACTGTATGGTTCCGTTCTGACCTTGCCCGGAACGACGGCGCATTCATCGTTAAGCATGTGTGCTGGAGCACTTTCTCATTTTATCGTTTTTGAGAAAAGTTACTGCGAATAATTCTGTAACTACTGCTCTTTGTAAATTGGTGTTTCTGTTCAGTTGTTATCCTACTTGCAATTGGTATAGTTTAATTTTTCGGTCACACACTCAGCGTGGTACGTAGACATCCTAATAATTCATCAGTATTAAAGCTATAATCATATATTGTATTTTTACGAAAGGTTCTTACGAAGTAAAGTTATTAACAGACTCAGTTGGTGCAAGTCATTCTGGCACAATAGACGACCGCCAAGTGTTCTTGTTGGGACGAAAGAATAAACAAAAAGCGGCCCACTTCAAGACAGTTCGTTTTAGAATGAACAGGTTAAAATGAAATGTACAAATTCGAACGTGACGGAACAGAAAAACTACCCATAACTCCACTGTAAGCCAACTTCAGTCTGGAATCAATCAGTTTCATTTCATTAACATCTTGAACGTATATTATCCCTCTAGTGGCTGAGAAACATGTAGAGAACATTCCACAGGAGAAAATCTGCAATTAATGTGTAATTGATTATTTCCTGAGGTGTGGAAAAATATGCAGCCATAAATGTTTTAGAAAGTTGCAACGGATGCTTGTAATTTAAATCTAGTGTTGCTGTAAAAAGAGGAGCGAATAAAAAGTCTTTTAGTTTTGTGTATGAGCGGCGCCTTGCGCAAACGGCCAACCAATTAGTTGTACGTCTTTTTCCCTCCGTATCTTGTTCTGCATCAAAAGTGAACGGTCATATCGACAAGGATCTCGTGACCAAGAAATCCTGTTGTAAATGCTCGGACTGATTCGATTGCGCCCAGACCATTGTTTGTTCCACGCGATCGACACTGTTTGCAGCTGACCAGCGCCAGCAAACCAGGATGCACAGCTACTGCCATCTCCATATAAAACGCCTGCTTTCAATCTGCAGAACAGTCTGCCAAACTTTTTCACATTTCAGTTATCCAGAGTTAAACATTTGTAAACACGCTGGTTGTCAGTGGATTATTAATCCTTATCAATCTCGATAGCTATATCATTTCTCAGTTTATTATTCCATTTAGCAATATGGCCGTGAAGATGCTGATTCTGATCGCTGTTGTGGCTAGTCTCCTGTCCCACGCCTTGGCCGCCGATCCCCCAGGTGGCTACCAGCTGAACGGTAACAACTGCGCCGTGCGTCAGGGCATCGATTGGGGCTGCGATCAGGGCAACTGTTGGACGGCGTGCCGCACGAACCGCTGGTGCTGGGCCACGGAAGGCGCACCCAGGGCCAAGGACTGCTCCAAGGACGAGGACTGCGGTGGCTGCTACAAGTGTTCCGGCAAGTGCATGTAGGACCGCCCTTCCTTCCAACGCGACGACCCGAAAGATGTGCTGTAATGGGACGCTTGTGGTATACTTGTATAAGAGTTTTCTTTACATTATTTTTGATGTCGAAGTATGAATTTAAGATGCAGTGAAGAATGTTTGTTTATTATGACTGTTGCTGGTTTGAAGTGTGCTATTCTGCAGTGAGATGCTGTATTTCTGTGTACCTGCGGCGATAATAAAATGTGAGCTTCGTTCACATCAGCTGACGGTTCTGGATTTTCACGTTTATTCGGCATATACAGTATTACCAAAGTAAAACCAGTTTAAACAGAATTTGTCGAAGTTAGTGCGAGCAGGCCAAAATCAGAGTACGGCTAACGCGCATGATTCTGAATTTCCTGAATTTACACTGAACTATACGTCAGTACCGAAATTGCATGAGAATGCTTTCTTCTTTGCGGTCGTCACGAAACAAAATCATACAGAAAATTCACAGTCAATTTAATAAGCACAGTTTCCGTTCGTTCGTGCGCAATATTGTGAAATTGTGGCATAATGATCAGCAATCATAACCGAGCGGGCAACGGAGGTCCGTGACCTCCGGCGGGGTGGGTGTTATCTCGTCGTATTTCTTCATTCATGACGGCTGGTGTTTCGTGAAATCTTTGTCATCTGACCCAAATTGTAGAAGAATTTTGAATGAAACGTAATCTATTAATCGACGCATTACTCGTCACCGGAAAGCACCTTCTCGATGGTATACCTCAGTCATTGTTTGTCCGATGGCACATGGCACATCAGCTCCCAGTCGCAAAAGAGCAACAAGAAACTAACACAAAGCAAAAACATCATGGTGATACCGATACGTATACAACTGACCGATTGTACACATAGATTCTCATTGTACTCTTTTTGCATACAGCAACATGTAGTACATTACACCATAAGATTAAATAGCTTTTTCACTGAAATATGACCGTCCCGGTCATCGTCGATCAAAGAAAAGTGTACAGCGTTATGCAGTGAAATTCATACAGAGCACGTAACGGAAATGCTTTTCCTTTGCTTGGCCTAGAAATGCAGGCTCTTGCCTCTAGGCAGTTTGGTCGTGGCAGGCTCGCCGAAGGTTTTTATGCTATTTATACTCAGTCGTATTTCTGTTAAAATTTCTTCTATATACATGTAAAGTATGAAATACCGTCCAGTACATAAATCGTCGCAACATCCGAGCAATTATTGACAGATGAGAAAGAACGGAAAAGCGTAGCTGCACTACTTTGTATCACTTCTCGCCCGAAAGCGTCGGAGTAATTAGCTACAGCTACCGCACCCTTTGTGTTAATTCTGGATATTTAAACTTCAAGCGATGATATCTGTTGCATTGGATATAGAATAAGTACAGCTTTTGCATTCTAACATAGAGCAATGGTGGCGCTTTTAAAATAGCTATACTTACCTGTATTCATCTTTTACCTCCGATTTGCCTTATCCGATAGTTTGCCCCCTTCATCGTTTTCCAAGGTAAGACATATTTATAAACAGGTACATAACAACCAGAACGAACGGTTTTTGTACTTGTGCCTGCTGCGAACACAGCTTGTACTATTTTTTGAAAATTATTTTGCTGTAGGATTAAGATTACTTTGAATGTATTCATAGTCTGACTGCAGAAGGGTAAAATAATTCGTAACTTACAGGAAGACGCACTGCCCTAATTTTACATGGGTGCTTATTGAACCGATGAGCCGCTCGATGATTCCATAGGAAAGCTATAGATAAATTTGATGTACGTTCCATTGCACACCAGTGAACTAAGCTGAACTCTGATCACTAACAGATTTAAAGTATCACCAATTAGTTATATGTCACGAAAAACAAACCACAAGCTGAATCGAATGGTACTGGAGCCGGACGAGCTTCCTTAAAGCTAACTTGTAACGAACGTGGTCTTTATAAAAATAATACTGTAAAAAGTGGGTTTTTGTGACACGTTTTATTGGACACAGATAGTTTCTTCCTCCCAGAATTTAAGTAATTTCTTATAGAATAAACTTACTGCTCTAGTTATATGTAATGCCAAGTACTGTCCTGTGACAAACATGACATGAAAAACAAGCTAAATGTACAGTACATACGAGACTAATGTTGACTGAAGAATTAGTGGGTGCTCTGTATTTACTGTATCGTTTATCTATCTTTGGCAGATGTTCCGCTTCGTCCTCATCGTCTCCATCCTAACCTCTTGTGTAATGTGTCAAGATGACCTTTACAACGATAGCGACAGTGGCGTCCGTGATTTTCTGTACCCGGACCAGCCGACCGTGATCAATCCCAGCGACATGATTGGCGCCGCTGACAAACGGCACATTTTCTACACCGGTGGATGGGGCGCCGGCGGCAGCAGCTTGGGATATCAAAACAACAAGGATATCAAGGGACAAGCGGCCCGAAAAAGTTCCGACCTACCTGTGCCAAGTGCGTCCGCATCGGGTACGGCTAGTGGAACTGGAAAGTCTGGGCGTGTTCGCCAGCTGTTCGTCTCTAGGAACTGGGGTCCCGGGTGATGAGCGTATCTCAGTGTAATAATGTAGTTTATCGAGCCGGCAAGCACTTTGTGCGATCGTTGAGTATTGTAAAGATTACTGACGTTTGGGTTTTGTAATGGCTGGGCAGTATGTTTTGCGCAGGGTACATTTACTAATGTTTTCCTCTCTAATCCCTGATTTTTGTTGTTGGGCTTTCGGGTTTATTACTCAAATACGGAACTGGAGTACGTGCACTTTAGATAAAGCAGTCTGGGCATGAAGGAAACATTCCGTCATTTTAATTTTCAAATTTCATACAATTTCATCATCTGTGTTCAAGTGTAAAAAGTGTACAATTTACCATCTGTGCATGTTAAGTCTTATCTTTAGCTGATGACGATTAACTGGCACCTGTGGGAAATACCTAGGCGTCATGGTTTCTGTCGGTCGTAACCGCCAAACATTATCAACGCGTCGTTTCTCTTGCTATTGTTTTTTGCGGGCACATGGTTCGCAAGACGATAACGAACTCTGAAACGTACACAAACGATAACATGTTATTGGCACATTTTTTTGCCGGGAGAATGCACTTTCGTTTATGTAACGCGTGGAAAGCAAATAGGTCAACGTCGTCTGAGCGCGTACCCATGCCGGAGCATTGTACGGCTGCTGTAGTACACTTGAGTATTTCGATACACCGAACCATTCGTAGAAATTCCCATGCTGTGATAATTCATGCTAAGCCTGGATACATCAGTTTAGCAGTCTACGACCTGCCATGCGACAGACATCAGTAACCATTTGTATATGTGATGTTTTTCTGGTATTTTTCCAACCTTCTTTCTCACGGGAGCAAAACAACTACTTTCTCAATTATCAATGAGGATTATTAGTTATATTAAGAACAGTTTCTAATATCGTTCCCATATCGGCTATGGAATCCTGTTGTTCGTTTGTGACCCTTGTTTTTATTTGTACGTTAATGGCCATCCACATTCATCCAGCGGGTACGTAAATTCGATGTAAATAATTTAGCTGCGCCACATAACTACATACCATACTTTGATTAAGTAACGGCACGTTCGACAACACGACTTTACATATACTGTACTTCAGCAAGAGAAGTACAGCAGCGAGCACATCATATTTATGTATCTAGTCTGAATACATATGAACACAAATAAACAAAAGTAAAATCACCAGAAATTGTTCCAAATTCTAAACTATACAAGAAGAGAATGTTGGCTGTTTTGACTCGTAGTTTTATTGCTGTTGTAGATGCGCATAACATAACGTATCTGGATCCTCCTTATGCTAACGAGGCATATTCGAGTGTTTTTGTTGCATCTAGACCGTAACAGATGTGGACAGTCCAAGCGTAATATCTAGCGTATATGCGCGTATTCCTCCATATTGTTTAAAGGACTGTAATACTTTTAGGCTGAGTCACATATTATTCTTTAAAGTCCTCAAGCTGTTCTTCGGTCCATGCTTCCTTGCGAAACTGCTTTAATTATCACACGTAGCGCAGATGCGTTTGCTATACACGCCCATCGCTAATGTTGTACTTTTTACGCAGCTGTTGTGGATCTATCCCGCGAATCCATGTCCATCCCGTACAACAACGTCCACATCCGCGTCTACAAATGTCCCAGCCCCACAAACCAATCGTCCTATCTCTACACCCCCGCCTGCACACTCTCCCCCAATTC
>JAQGAU010001990.1:0-17026 GCA_034698045.1 Paramacrobiotus richtersi | reverse complement strand
GGCACCCTCCCTGTAGGTCAAATTCACCCGCTGTAACTGTTTTCTGAAAGTGCAGTCCTTCCTCTCCCTGCAGCATACCTGACATTTGCACCAACTATAAACAGTACTTGAGAAAGATTGGCGGACTTCACTGGTGAAAATTTCACCGCGCGGACGTTCGTGGGATAAGCAGCAAAGAATGCAGTCCTTCTGTCAGCTGCCAGCGAGCGGTTTCTGCAGCAGTATTAGACTCCACTATCGTCACAAATCAGACAAGTCATTAACCATAACTGTCATTGTTAGTCGATAACTCCCAACTTTAACGGATACGACCTGTGGGAGAATGAGCAACCAGCCCTGGCTTATAAGGGCCAATACCTGACGGATGTTTTCACTGATAAGGCTCTCCAGCGGATTAATCAGCATAATTTCGATCAGGTACGTAATACAAGGTTTCTATGAACAATCATCCAGTTTTACTGTATTCTAAACGTATTTCTTGTTCAGCCACTTTTCATGTACATTGCCCACATGGCCCCGCATTGGGCCGGGGAACGGGATCCCGTACAAAGCCCGGCTACATACACTGATCGGTTTCCTCACATTCAACACGAAGGACGCCGGAAATATGCCGGTTGGTAAATGGTCATTATCGTTAGGATTATTATTGTTATGCCGCAAAAGTAGCCAAACCCTCTTAGGAAGGAGTTTACTGGATATCAGATTTTTTGCAATTTTTTTGTTAGAATTTTTTCTCTCCGTTTTCGGGAACTCCATAGGTAAAATTATTCACGGTGGAAACTCAACTTAAAACCAAGACCTTAACACCAGATGGGTTACCACCAGACTAGCAAATAATGCTATGAATATGGGTTTATTACTACACCACTACAGGAGCCAAACGCTTTTAGAAAAAACGTTGTTGGCTATTGAAAAGTTTTGGATTGTTCGAATTTTATAATTTTTTCCCAGTACCAACAGTGTAACATTGGCGACGACTCTGCAGGGACATTGGCCGCACTGGATGATTCCGTGGGGAAAATCAAAAGTGCATTAAAATCCCGCAACGTGGATGACAATACGATCGTTGTATTCATCTCGGATAACGGCGGTGATGGTCAAGAAGGCTACCTAATGGGCGAAGTTACAGCCACCTACGGTAGTAACTGGCCATTGAGGGGCACGAAGAATACGTGGTTCGAAGCTGGAATCCGGACCGTGGGCATTGTATGGAGTCGTTTGTTACAGTCTCCCGGAACGGTGTGGAATGGGCTGATGTACATTGCCGACTGGATGCCGACACTGCTGACCGCTGCGGGTGGGGCACCGGTCCGGGGTATCGATGGAGTAGACCAGTGGGAATCAATTGTGGCAGGTCTTCCGGCGAAAAGAGAGGAGATTCTACACCAAGCGGATGCTAAAAAAGGAGAGTATGCGCTGAGATGGAAACAGTACAAGTTGGTAGCGCGAAGCAAGCCTGTTGTGGGATACAGCCCTGGCGATTACTGGTGAGCACAATATCCATAACTAAGTTATGCGCAGTTATAATATTAAAAACGCTCGCTGCGCTCGCTTGATTATCATTATACCACTAGTAGCCAAACTCTTTAGAAGAGACTTCACTGGCTTTTGGAAACTTCCGGGTTTTCTGAATTTTGTAGTTTTTCGGGTCAATGTATGAAATAGGAAATGAAATAAATGAGATAAAAGTACTCACAGTGGAAATCGAACAAACGCGATACAATCTTAGGGCCAGATGTATTACCACCAGCCTAGTGAGCAATGCTATTAATATTGTTTTATTGTCATACCACTAAAGTAGCCAAACTCTTTAGATGAGACCTCACTTGATAACTATTGAAAGCTTCTGGATTTTTGAAATTTTGTTGTTTTTCTCGTCAATTTGTGAAGTAATAATAATAACTGCAGAGACTCCCAAGAATTTTCATCCGCCGATCCATGCACATGGGCTTCGCATGCAGAGACATTTTTTTTGACTGGATGTTCGCGATTTGATTTTAAATAGAATAATGGTTTTGTCCCAACGAATCCACCCAATGTCTCCCTCATAGAGGCCTGATCGTAACCTTAGCAGCAGCAAGGAAAGCGGCAGATCGTCGACATATCTCATATACATGCTTAAACTTTGTAAATAGGAACGAGCCGGAAGACGGATTGAATCCCGCTTACATGAACAGTGCTCTGCCGGGCGTGGTCCGGTGCGAACCTCCAAAGCCGTCCGACACACCCTGTAATGCAGCAGGCACTGCCCCTTGTTTGTTCCTTCTGGACAAGGATCCATGTGAACGGAACAATGTGGCGCAGAACTACCCGGATGTCCTGCAGACAATGCTCGGTAAACTCAGGGCGTACAATGCATCGGCTCTGCATTTGATCAGTGTGCCGCCCGATCCACTGGGATCGCCGGATCTCTCTGGAGGAATCTGTCGACCGTGGCTGAATATCAGTGAACTTCCTACCATGTGGCGAAGAACTCAAGAAAGTTTGTTTAATGATTTCTTTTTCCTAACTCCTTTCTGATTTTAGTTGCCTGTACGCAACATATGAACTAACTTAGTAAGCATTTTTGGACGGGAGTAAATACGAATAAATACGCGTTTCATATCACTATGTTCTACTAAATATGGTGAATACTAAGCAACTTTTCAATTTGTACCAAACATAAACAGTGAAAAATCAAGATTTTGAAGTATTGCATGAAACTTGTAGATTTCGCAGATGAAAAGACCTTGGACGCTGACAATGAGAAAGTGGCAATTGTTTTTCTAACATTATTATTAATTAGCGACCATTGGATTATCAGCCGATGCATGGTAGTAATAAAAAGAATGGTTACGATCACGTACAACCTGGTTTTGGGTACTGCAGATGCAAAAATTACTTACTTTGCTTATAAAACGCACTACTTTACATTACGTATTGTACATCAAAGCGCAAAACAATAAAGTATGAAAACCAAAACATCAAAAGAACCACGGATGTTTGAAGTTAAAACTGCGCGTTCTGATCAACTCTTCCGCTATAATACAAAACAGTAAACCTTATCGAAAACAGCGATAAGCCGTAGGTAAAATGATCAAACTCGAATACTATCTTCCGCCAGATTAAAATGCCATTCATAGTCTTGAAAACTTGCTAAACAGAGGACAGTACAATACGGATAACCACTCTACACCATGAGTCTACCATAACCAGTTAATCAGAAAAAAGAGAACTACGGTTCGATACTAACTCATTAGGTTAAGTGAACTGCTTCCAGCCAAAAAGATGAAGTTACTCTATATCGTCACTGCAGTGATTCTAGCTGCTCAGTCCTTGGCATCTGCGGAGTAAGATACACTTACTGCACTGGAGATCGCAATTATACGATAATACTTTGATTTATAGTGAGGACCGAGCCAGCGATACCACGACATCCCGCTATCCCCTGCCGATGGGCATTTGCTACGATGGACTCGGGTGTTTCTACCGCAATGGCTCCTACGAGCACCTCACTTTGCCACTTCACCCTGACGCCCTGCAAACGCGATTCTTCCTGTTTACGAGCCTGAGCCAGACGTACGAAACGGCCGACCTGTTGGAATGGAACAACGCCACCTCCATTGAGGTGTCGGCTTTCAAGCCCAGTCGGCCGACACGGGTGATCGCGCACGGGTTCACCATGAGCGGATTGTCCAATAGCATCGCCAGGATCAAAAACTTGATCTTACAACGGGTATGTTCTGTGCAACAGTACTGCAGTACATGATCTTCGAGACCAAATGTCCGAAATTTGGACAACGAATGTCGCGGACAACGAATGGCGACATTCGTAAGACCCTGCAAAAATCTTTAGCCGGTAGTCCCAAAGGCATACATCAGCCAACCAAATGTCTAACCATTTCCCATAGTACGGTACATGTGTACGTAAATGAGTTATACTGTACAATAGTGTTGAAATGCGGATACGTTTGTGTTTGTTATTCAACGGGCAACAAGACTTGTGCCGGAACATCTAAAAGCTTAGCATAAATAGAACTACTAACTGCTGCTGTAAAAGCCTAGTTAGAGATAAGTTTACACTTTACAGGAAAACGAGAACGTTAACGTACTAATCGTGGATTACGAGAGGGCTGCACAAGGACCGCAGTACTGGGAGGCTGCCGCTAACACCCAAGTTGTCGGAGCCAAACTAGCCCGTGTTATGGATCATTTGATGTAAGAGCCGGACAAGCCAGCATCTCGTGAAGCTCTCATGACATTTTTTATTACCCTCCTTGTAGAAACATCAAGAAAGCCAGGGCTGGCAACTTCCACCTGATCGGCATTTCCTTGGGGTGCCAGGTTTCCGGTCATGCCGGCAAAAAGTACAGTAACTCTCACACGATATACGTTAACTAATGTAAACATCATTCTGTGCTGTTCTGTGCAGACTGAAGGAGTTTAGGAACGAGCGCCCTGGAAAGATTACTGGTATTTCTGTAAGAATCACGGCGTTTTTATTTAATACAACTGTTCGCGTATGTAGCACTGGATCCAGCCGGACCGCTGTTCGAAGGCTTCCCTTCGGTTGCTCGTTTGGCTAGAGGCGATGCGGACTTTGTCGAAGCCTACCACGGAAACGGTTTGCCCATTTACGGAGGCGGATTGGGAATGTCGTCTCAAGTCGGTGATATCGATTGTACGAAGGAACAAACCACTTTTCACTATCCCAGCTTAACTAATTTTTTTATTATAGTTTATCCAAACGGTGGCGAGTAAGATTCTCGAAGTTCCTATGCGAGATGGAAGTTCTCCGTTCAGTTTTTTATAGAGAACAACCCAATTGTCCTCCGGCCTTGTGGGGAACCATCAACAACATTCTCAACCTTGAGAGTAATCTTTCCCCCACTGTTTCTAACATAAATGCAATAAAATCTCCTCCGTAGTCTTTGACATTCCAACCAGTCTCATCTGCAGTCACGCGCGACCAGCACACCTGGCCATCGAATCGATCGATAGCTCGGCATGTCGCTTCACGTCCGTACCGTGCGATTCCTACCATGACTTTTTAGAAGGGAAATGCAACACGCAAGACCATCACCGCCAAGGCGCAGTGATGGGTCTCTACGCTACGAACCGGCCGTCGGCTAAGAAGCAGTTCTTGTTGACCCTTGGAAAATCACGGTTCTGCGGTGGTAAGTGAATTACACAAGGATATTTGCTTGTAACAGGGAGTTCTTTGTTTTCTAGTGCAACTGAAGGCCACTTTCAAATTGTCCAAGCAATCACGCGACGCTAAAGGAGTCTTTATTATTCAAGCTGTCGGTGCTGATAATTCCACCGAAGCTCTCCCTCTCGTTATCTCGTGAGATCCGTTCTAAAACTCCACATTTGATAAAGAAAAAATATACAACGTTGCACGTTGCGGTATCTTATAGGACGAATGAGCACGTACTTCCGGGTGAATCCTTCAGCGAAATGATCGTCACCAATGTGGGACTGACGGATATTAAACACGTGCAAGTGCTGTACAAGCGGTTCTGTTATTTGGGTTTCTGTGCGGCGGACCGTGTTCAGGTAGCATCTATCGAACTGGAGCACACTACGGCGTTTTCCACGTAAGCGCTAAATCTAATCTGCGTCCGCAAATCGCGCAAATAGAACAAACTGGTTATTGTAGGAACACACTGCGTGTCTGCGGTAACGGCTTGAATGTGGTCTCGGAGCAATGGGCAACGATCGATGTTTCTCCGGAACAGAACTGTTCGGACTAAAAAGCTATAATATCGTGACTTGTGAATGTTCCATTTTTTTTACTTATTTCAAAGAAACGCTGTGATGATTGTAGCGTGCAGTTATTAAGTTTTGGACAAAAACCGGTTAACTTCTTCCGATTAAGCCAGAATGCAGTTGTACTTCTTCAGTCTTCTTACGACAATGTTTTTATTATTACATGGTCCGTGAATGGTTTGTTTGCTGTTTAGAAATCGTTAGCTTTTGTACGCATGTAGAACCGGGAAACTAAGCATAACACATGCATCAGCAGAGAACTAGATATAAAAATTACAGAATTGTACTAAATTGTACTAAATTGTACAGCGAGCAGTGTGATATGCCCTGCAGGAAAGTTGAGCGCGATACGTTCAGCAAGTGGTTAGCGATAAAGAAAACTGCCCGACAGCATATGCACTATCTTTATATATGATCATACAAAACGTTCATTTAATTTTCTCCAGTACAACACCAAAAGATACGATCGTTCAGGTTTGTGATTATATCAAGCCGCACCATTTCCTACAGCTCGGCGCTGTAGAGAGCTGAACAGCAACGATTGTGTCTGCCGGCTTATTATCAACACGAGCAATCACAATTAACAAAATTTCTCCCGGTGTCTACATGAACCGCTTCTCAGTTTAGTGAGCCGTATTGCATTCCGTTTCAGGCTTTGTCATTTACCAGCCATTTGACTGCAGCAATGTATTCCGTGTCGTTAGTTTTGTTAACATGGCTTTCATACACCACACTAATTCTACCGGAGGTTCCCAATCCCGCCTGTGAATACCAGGAAGGAGGTGCCTACTATGACAAAAAGCTGGTCTGCACGGAAGTCAACCTGGATATTCCCACCAATTTCGACGTCGCCCTCTTTCCAGCTAAAGCGTACAGTATCCACTTCAGCTGCCCGGATCTCCAGCCAGGTAACAACACCTACTGCAACATCATCCAGGACAACTGCCCATCCATTCCCTTCAACACAACGGCGTTTAAGACAGCCCATCTCTTTGGATTCCGCGCCACGGATTTGAACCGACGCCCACCGATCCACAAACTCTTTCATAATGTTAAACATACGATTGAAGAGCTGCATGTTTTTTACAGTCGATTGAACTACTTGGATCAAGTGTTTTTTCTCGGGTTTATTGCGTTGAAGAAGCTGGTTATGCAGGATTGCGGAATAAAAACGATCGCGCCTGAGACGTTTGCGGCATTGGCATCGTCCATCCCGAATGTGACTCCGGTTGGGGATGGTGCCGAGAGGAAGCCTGCCCTGGAATACATTGATTTCAGCGAAAACGCCATCGAGCAGTTGGATTGGGCTGCGATGAGGCCTATTGCTAAGGTTTTGGTAAGCATGCTCACGCAGAATAAGCATGTCCTTAGAGAACTCATAACTGTACAGATGTGTAACTTCGTTTAATTATATCCAGAGTTTTTTTCATTAATTGCAGCGTGGTAGTGCGATTACTCGAAGTACTGTACGCGATCGATGAAATGGCACGAAAATTTGCGCTACCGCATACAACACCCCAGAGGGGCAGTGTGATGAGTGCGCATGGGCAGAGTAGGAATATTCGACGCGCATGTTACCGAATACACTACTCTGCGTGCCATTTCAGCGATCGCGTACAGTAAGCTAGGGTCCAATTCCATACAACGGGCGGTGCACATCTTTATTTCCGTTCAACTCAGTGGTGGTCAATCGTTTGATGAATGTTCACTGTTAATTGTTCGGTACTAAGGAGCGATTGCATGCAGCAGCTGAACGGATTATTACTGTACACTGATCAGCTGTTTAGAATAATCAGCGCTCAGCGTATCGTTACAATCAGCATCGCTTCTGGGCGATTGCCGACTAAACAAATCTGCATAGATTGTTTGTCAGTCCATGGACTTTTATTTTTCTAAGTGCTGTTTTAATTTTGCAGCAACTTTAATCATATTTCAGTATGATTTCAGTACATGCCGCAGTGCGTGTACATGCGCTGTGAATAATGGATCTCTCCAACAAATGCAAATATACCTAGAGCCTTCAGTACTCATTTCCAGCAGTTTACCGTAGTAAAATTATTATTCAGTGTCAGGAATTCAAAAAAGAGCGATATCAGTAACTATAACATTGCCCGACATGAATGCGGACTTTAACCGCTAATGTGCAATTACAGAGAGACCTGGGGATGTGCTGTCAGAGTCCCAGCATGAAAACCCTCTCAAAAAGCGGTCCAGCCTTTTATCTATCGAAACTGTGGAGTCTCGACTTGACCAGAAACGCCCTTTCGACCATCCCAACGGATGTCCTGAAAACATTGACGCCCCAAAAGTCCCAGACCTACTACCGCTTCTTTGAGAACAATTTCTGCTCGAAAACGGATTGTTCCTGCTGCAACATCAAGGAATTTGTTCAGTGGCTCGTCAGTATCCCTAAACTGGACAAGGCGCACCGACCGGGTCGAAAAGATGAGTATCGCGATATCAATCTGGCCACGCTCGATCGCATTCATTTCCAGTGCGGAGGACAGGACAAGACGGAGGCTTCAAGTTTCGCACTGGATGCGTTCAACAGTTGTAAGTCCGTTTATGTTTCTTAACGCTTGGATTTGTTGTCAAAATGCACGTTATTATTTAGGTGCCGTATAAACCGTCCGTATTCCAGCATCTGCAGAAGATTTTGCATCACCACATTTCGCGAAAAAGAGTGACAGCGAATTTGCAGTGTGTGGTTTGTAAGGTTTTTATCATGCTTAGACATACGCTGCATTTTTCAATACATCCCGTGAATGTTCTATCTCTGACGTTTGCCACACCGTATCGTATTCCTGAAAGATGACTGAACACACAATGTCAAAAAAGACGTCCTCATCACCAAGCAAGTCCTTTTCGTATAACTTGTGACTGCTGTAACGGTAGATATCGCGCATACTCGTACATGGGGTTGGTTGCACTCACAATTGTCTGATGTATACCGTATACATAGGCTGATGTGTTTACGTATTTGCTACTACAGAAAATCGTGCACCTTAGCGAAACGTTAATTCTGCTGAAATCCTAGGTGGCTGCTAAAACTGTAGCGGACAGTACCGTACGTCTCAAAGTGTTCCGAACTAATTACGGCCTATTAGGTGTGGCTAGCAACAAATATGTATGTCTAACAGGTCTCACGGAATGCAAACGCTGACTGCCACGTTTTCCAGTAGGCAGTCGCTCCTGTGGAACGTACAATTACGATACAGTTACAAGTTCTCTTACCGGCTGACGGGCAATACTGCTTGAACTAGGCCGAATAATACTTTTGGTCCAACTTAGAAGGAGCGCCAGAAATAACATTGACTTTCATAAAATTATTGGACAACAAGTAATTAATCATGTCAATGGGTAAAGTGGTGATTTCCATATAGAAATATGGCGCAAAAGAAGTTCGACTGCAGTATATGGGACGAAACTGTTTTATTCAGTCGGCGCTACAGGAATAACATTGCCAGATTTTTATTGTTAACCAGCAGCTAAGACAAAGTACCTCACTATCTTTCTCCTTTTTGTCATACTCTGCATGATGGCGATGGTAAGTCCAAAGTTAAATCAGTTGGTTTATTTTTCATTGTACTTCGCTACTGTAGTTTCCTTCGTTGGCACTGCGCACTAAATGAGCAGTGAACAGCTGTTTTATTCTTAATTCTTACGTTTTCTGATGCGTTCGATTTTTAACGGGTTTGACCTTTCCATTATTTTTGGTACAACCGCTTACTGAATACAACATAACCCGCAACCCCCAAATAACCCGCAAATTGTCCAACATCTCGCTAGGAGTACGAATTTCATTTGTTGGGTTGCCTTCTAAAAAGATTCAGATCGATCGCGTGTTTTTTGGTTAACAGATCGGCAGCGCGGAAGCCGGGAAAAAGCCCAGAGATTCCGTTTGCCCAAAGCGGAAGCCAGCCGTCCCGAGGGGGCATTTCCTCACTGAGTGCAAACAGAATGATGTCAGCACGTGTGTCACTTCTATGCAGGGCAATAAAGGTTGCGAATACGACGGCACTGGCTGGTGCGTCTGCCAAGTGCACATGTTTGCGTGCTATTGTGTGGTGGATGCATCCGCCAGTTTCTGAGCCCCACGTTTTGCGATCGTAGAGTGTATAATACCCGTATGCACGCACTGGTGCAGCCGGGCAGCGAGTGCATTTTTACATTTTTCGCTTTGGTACTTAAATTGGTCAATTAATCTGTTGACATGGTTTCCCGTTCTCAAAAGTTTAAATGTGCTTCGGACATTCTTCCATTACATACGCTTATACGTCATCTATAATAAACAACGGGAAGTAAGCATTTGATAGCCAACATTTATGTATCTTACAGCTTGCTTTTGCTGGTTGCTACTACGTTAATTATTATTGCACCATACTTGTTGTTTAACGCAGTAGTTATTTTTTTGTCGTTGATGCATTACTTCTGTAAGTAGTTAGTAGATTAAAGTTATGTGCAATATTAACCATGGTGCCGCCACTTATAGGGAGAACTTGTAAAAAACTGCGCAGACAGCGACTTCCTCTTGTGGTATGAACTACGAAACCGGCATCGAGTACGTATAAGTATATCTTGACTACTGTGCATCACCCATTTACAAATTTTGCCAAACATGTACTTGCGCTCATCAAAACAACCACCTCAGAATTAAGCTACGGCAGCCGTTTTGAACTTGCACGAAGATTATTCTTTACTTGTGCAGAAAACAATGGCAAGGAAAAACATTTTGGAGACATTTTTGCCGTTTGTTAAGCGCCTTAATTAAATAACGTCTTCAGAAGACATAGAGCTGTCACTCTTCCGTTTCACTGTTGTAGTGCCTTTTAACCGTAAATAAATACAGGGATGATTCAGCAAAATGTTTCCAGTCAACGCTCTAATTTTTTTCGAGTCAGGGGACACAGTTCTAATCATTTCGAATGCTCAGCATGATAGTCTATACTGCCCATCACTTTCACGAGTTTGTGACAGATCTTTTTATCGAGAGGAATTTTTTGAAATCAAACTGGTGTACGTGCGCAAGTGCGCAGTTGGTTGCTCGCTTCCCGGAAATGAATTTCTTTATAAATCTAGTTAACTGTATGATCAATGTTTGCCCAATCTGGTCATTTATTATTGCAAAGGTAACGTAGTCCTAATAGCTGTTATGCCCCAGCCGTTAATACCACCTACAGGTTCTGCAGTACAGAAATCTCACTACGTACAAGGCAAACAGTACGGAGCCGTCATCTGGTAATTACAGTCAGCGATGAAGGGCAAGCTTCCTAAAGCCGGACAGTCGGAATATTTTTCATAATTTGTTTTCTTTTAGATGTCATGCTGTTTGTTCTGCGATCCTTAACTAACTGAATAAAGAAAATCTGCTTGCATGCTTCAGTCAGAGAACCAAGCCGGAAAAGGTTAGACCTTTTTTTTCTTGAATTTTGGAAGTGATTATTTTTAGCATAGTGGTCTTCGAGCAGAGTTCTGTACACTCCAACTTTACACCACTTTGTGGCTGAGGCATATGGCCTATTATCCGATCCAATAAATGGTTGATTTAGTGTCCGGAAAGCGTGGTTCATTTTTGCATGCATTGAGACTGGGAAAACTCGGACAACAAGTATCGCATCACTTCGATAGCGGAAATATGAAAGTGATAATAACAAATCCTACCAATTGCAATATAATTACACTGCAGGGAGATTAATTGCGGTTCATTTGGCAATATCGATAAAGTAGCCCAAATGGCATATCCGGCATCATCGTTATATCACAATATAAACGTTTGCTTAATTTTCTCCAGCAGAAAACCAAAGATACAATCGACCATGTCTGTGATAGAATCAAGTTGTCGCACCATTTTATACTAGGCGCTGTAGAGAACTCGACGGTAAAGATTGTATCTAGCGGCTCATGTTATCGACACTAATAATCACATTCCGACTAACAGTTCTTCCGCAATTCTACACATAACGCCCTACTCGGGTAACTGAATTCTGTTGTATCCCGCTTGAGGTTTCTCTGGCTATTTGCCGCCATTCACCAGTCGCTGATTGCTGTAAGAATGCATCCCATGTTCCTAGTTTTGTTAGCATGGTTCTCATACATCGCACTAAGTCAAACGGCGGTTCCCAATCCAACCTGTGAGCATGAGGGCGAAGGTGCCCGCTGGAACTTCGACAATAAGCTGGTTTGCACGGAAGCCAACTTGGATATTCCCACCAATTTTGATGTCTCCCTGCTTCCACCTAAAGCCTATAGCATCCACCTCAGTTGTCCGGATCTCCAGCCGGGCAGCAACGCGTACTGCAACATCATCCGGGACGACTGTCCATCCATCCCTTTCAACTCGACGGCCTTTACGAATGCCCATCTTTTTGGATTTCGCGCCACAGATCTGAGCAAGCGCCCACCGATCCATAAACTCTTTCACAATGTCAAACATACGATTACCGAGCTATATGTTTATTTCAGTAAACTGAACTACTTGGATCGGGAGTTTTTTCTCGGGTTTGTCACGTTGAAGAAGTTGGTTATGCAGGATTGCGGAATAAAGACGATTGCGCCGGATACCTTTGCGGCATTGACTGAATCCATCCCGAATGTGACTCCGATTGGGGATGGTACTGAGAGGAAGCCCGCGCTGGAAAACATTGATTTCAGCGAGAATGCAATCGAACAGCTGGACTGGGCTGCTTTAAAGCCGATTACCAAAAGTTTGGTAGGCGTGAAAAGTGAAGAATCGCATGTCCGTAAATTACTGAAAACTATGCAGGTTTATAGCTTCGTTTAAATATATTTATAGTTTTTGATTTGATTGTGCAAGAATCTTATAACGATGGAGCGCAAAACTAGTCAACATTAACTATTACAAAGGGAGGCGTTAACCACTAGGCAGTACGCAAACGGCAAAAGTGAACACACTAATGGGTAGTGTGTTAATTACAGAGAGATCTGGGGATGTGCTGTCAGCGTCCCAGCATGAAAACGCTCTCCAAAAGTGGCCCAGCCTTCTATCTATCGAAACTGTGGAGTCTCGACTTGACCAGAAACGCCCTGTCGACAATCCCAACGGATGTCCTGAAAACGCTGACGCCCCAAAAGTCCCAGACCTACTACCGCTTCTTTGAGAACACTTTCTGCTCGAAAACTGATTGTTCCTGCTGCAACATCAAGGAGTTTGTTCAGTGGCTGGTGAGCATCCCTAAACTGGACAAGGCGCATCGACCGGGTCGCACAGATGAATATCGCGATGTCAACCTGGCCACACTCGATCGCATCCATTTCCAGTGTGGAGGACAAGACAAAACGGAAGCTTCGAGTTTCGCACTGGAAGCGCACAACAACTGTAAGTCAGTTATTTCCTCAGCGTTTAGATTGCCGGTGACACTTTGCGGCATGTTTAGGTCCTACATGAACTGCCGTATCCTTCCGTTTTTGACAGACGCTTCGTGGCCACTTATTGCAGTAATGAAAGACTGATAACAACCGAGGTTTGATTGGGTGTTGAGCATGGTTTGGTATACGCTACATATATTGATACATCTTGCGCATGTTTTAGAGTTTTTTTGAGTTTTTCCTACCGTATCAAATTTTGTGAAAAATGACTGAAAACAAAAGGTTGAAAAAGACGTCCTCATCGCCAAACAAATACCTTTCATGAAATTTTGTGACAGCATGACAGTTTAACATTGCCGAATGAAAAGAAAACAGAATAACGATCAGTACGTTCTGCTCAATATATTGGGGGACTGATACGTATCTCAATCCGTCCATTTGTAAGGTAAATTTGTTTTTTAAGTTTTGGAATTTGTATCGTGTCAGCCGTGTTTCGGGGCAATAGAAAACTGCCGAATAAAGTGGTAACATTGTCTGTTCGTCTATTTATTCCGATTGTATGTGGTTCTCGCGAGAAATTCTTACGATGTACTATAATATAATATGTGGTGCAGCCGTACAAGTGCAGGAAAGCATGAAAACTATACGCGGTAACGTTAGCTTGATTGCAGCTACTGTTCCTTCACATGCAAACTGAGACAACGTTCTTTAGTTATTGGAATCCTGATTTTTAGCTACTGCGAAATAAATGAATAGATATAGTACAGGCTTCGTTTCTCGGTTGTGGATCTTCTCAGTTTGAGAAGATTTCATAGAACAGAGTATGATATAAACAGAGAAACTGCCAAAACATGTCAGCTGACGATAATGCGATACTCATGTTACAGCGGACGCGTGCACCGATTGTTCGATGGATACACTTCGTATTACTATGCTTGCTGGTTAGTCGTCCATTGACGTTATGTTTTTCGCAAAAGATTAACAGCGACTACTAATTATTCTAGAAACTGTCGGTACATGAGCGGGAAAACATGTTATTTAAGTTTTGTGAATGAGTGTTTTTAATCGCCGAAGTAATGGTCCTGTTATGTGCGGCTGTTATGGTTCTGTTCTACCACAGATCAACAAATCATATGAGCTTTGTTTTCTGGTATATTCCCGCACTGCTACCGGCCTCATTAGAGACGGTAAACAACGCGTCGTTTTCTTACCAAAACAGCGGCAAATAAAAACAACATCCTGTACTTGTATCTGTGATGCGGAAAAACCATGTATAGTGATGATTGTGCACATTCGGAGAAATAAAACATATTTATCAATTAATATTACAAAATGTTACAAGAAACAGCAGTATGCACAACTGATTACATCAAACGTCGGTGACAGCTTTTGTTTACGAAATACAACTACAAATGGTATATAAGTAAGCTTCGCAGATGCATGTGCAGACAGTACAGTTTGGTTAATGCAAACAAAATACTACAGCAATTTTCGATAGTTCGTGAACGTTTTGTGTTCAGCAGCTAAAATGAAGTATTTCAGTGCCCTTTTTCTGGTAGCCCTTCTGTGCATGATTGCCATGGTAAGTCAATGGTTGCCAATGCACTGCACCGATTTGCATCGATCCTCGTAAAAAAACGGCTACCGTTTTCTAACAGTGCACCAGTATGACTGTCTTGATCGAACTAACAAGCTTTATCTTTCTTTTGGTAGACTGGCCACACCGAAGCGAAACTAGGCAAATGTCCGGGGAGAAAGCCCCAAAGCATCGGGAATAAGCCTGATGGCTGCATCCCAGGCGGTGGAGGCGAAGCAAAGTGCAGGTCCTTGGAGAAGGGCAATAAATGCTGCGCCTACGACGGGCAGAGCTTCTGCCTTTTCTAGCTGCATCACTTCCCTGCCTACTGTCGAGTGGCTGGCCTCTGCACTTCTGCACCACACAATCCACATTGGAGAAAAGGAAGCAGCTGGTGACCTAGGAATTTTAGTCGGAAAAAACGCGTGTTCAGTGCTTTTTTTACAATGTGCATATTGCACTGTGTTTAAGAAGGACTGTCCAGTGGTTGGGTCGATCTGCGGCAAGGTGCGCCGTATGCAAGCGAATCAGGTTGCACCGTATATGAATAACAAAACATATGAAGAAATGTTTTTACTACAGCTATATGAATTTTCCTTAATTTAAACGTCATTCGTTTTAAAGTTTAACGCTGTTAAAGTCAAAAATTAGAAGGCTGTGCTGTTTAAGCTACGTCCAACGAAAAAATTAACCGACAACGTAGCAACGTAGGGAACATTACTAAAAGCTTATCACACATAGGATTTCCTGAAATTTTGAAATTTAAAAAAGTGAAAAATTAAAAACTGGCTGGGGGCGACCAGGGGTGACCGCCCTTGGCCAATTTTGCTTATACTGAACGCACCCTTCCATATAACGCAATTTCCTATGTGTGATAAGGTCCCCTTACAGCTCTGATAATTTAGATATTTAATATAGATTTTATTTTCATTACGCTGAATTATGAAACGTTTTTTTGTAATTTTTCACGGCAGGCGCTGAAAGTGCGAGTTACTTTTCGATCGGCTGACCGGTACTGAAACTGCTCAGCTATAGCCGCATGTAAATGAGAGCGCACTGGCTGTTCAGTCGCCCATGCCAATCGAAAGGGACAGGCAGGTATCCTAACCAGCCGCAGTCGCCTGTGTCCGTCGAAAGGAACAGGCAGGCCACAGCCCACGAATAGAGTGCTACTAGACTGCGGGCAGGCGATCGGTAAAGTAAACAGAACGGCTATTCGGAGCAGCAAGACTGCCTGAATCGCTCATCATTTGAGAAAGCGTTGGCCTTTGTACCTGCATGTACCCGCGCGCTTTCATGTAAACATACCGGCATTGCGGCGGTACCAGCATACATAAGCTACGCGTAAGTAGGTAAATCTCTGTTCGGAAAAGCGCTTCCCTTGAACAGCGACTAGGAAAACAATTTTTAATTTTAAAACTGATTTTTACACTGATAAACTATCGGAAGCTTTGTATAGATTAAAGACTGCTCTACAAGATGGCGCAATAAAAAAAATTCGATTTTTCAATGGACAGTCCTTCTTAAGCCTGTACAGCTTTCGCTCATACTGCATGGCAGCTTACCGTAAGCGAGAAACAATAAAACACACCGTCATTTTTGCTTTGCGATGTAAGTGCGGATAGATGATTCATAATATTAATCGCGTGGTATTACCGGCTCGGAACTAGAACTGACTGTAGGCAACATAAAGATAAATAAATAAATGATAGTTTATTGTCCTATGCAACGGGACAAGGCCCCCTCGAGGCAACAGACAGCGGAAACGATAGTAAATCATAGTGGTTCAAAGATTAAGGCCGTCACTACATGCTCACACTGGCTGTATTTAAAGCTGTTTCTGCAGCTTTAGAGGCAAACTTTTTCCTTCTAGTTTATGCGGGAGTGTTAGTAAAGGATTTGTTTACATCAAGAAATTTTTGTTTTAAAAAAATTAAATTCTGTAAATTTTAAAATTAAATTTCTATGATAAAACTTTGAACGCATTTCTACAGAGCTACAGATGTCACTTTTTTCAGGAAACAGCGCTGAAATGTGTTGAATAACATTATCTTGCACCTTAAAGAGCCTTTTATTGATTAACCGTTTTTAAAGTGAAATATCGCAAAAAAACCATTTTTGATTTCGTTTTTTCGGGAGAACTTGAGTTAGACACCCAGTTTCGAAAAAAGGCTCTTTAAGTAAGCTTTCCGGTACATTATCCACGTTATGAACGTATTGCGGGGCACTTGTGTGCACAGGCGTTCTTAAAAAACTTGCTTAAAGTCCGTTTGGACGTTTTTTTTTCAAGCGAAGCAGTTGAATATAGGGCATGTAAGGCAACCGGCTGCAGTTTTCTGCTGCCTATGGTCTGCCATCAGTCGGCTGACTGAC